>JAXCGZ010015599.1:0-61716 GCA_037179515.1 Halocaridina rubra | reverse complement strand
GAACTCGAAAATTGTATGGATTTGAAGATATTGCTCTCTTTGGTTGACATTTTCTCCTATTCTGGTCTTGCCCTGAATTCTCTAACGCCATTAAGAACACTCTTAAGGGGGGTTTACACGGTCAAACGGTTCGTTGAACGCTGGTTCGACTGACAAGTGTTTGAAGTGATGTTCGAACGTGTGAACGGGGTATTTGGTTGTCGAACACGGCCGCGTTCGACGTTCGTGTTCGACAACCAAATACCCCGTTCACACGTTCGAACATCACTTCAAACATTTGTCTGTCGAACAGCGTTCGACGAACCGTTTGACCGTGTAAACCCCTCTTTAAAGCCAAACCTCGGAAACATTGTAATCTGATCAAAATGAATCAGATCTTAAAGTAGTCTTTTCCCATCATGTTTCCAGAACAATACGTGGGGTGTTAGGAACGGTATCCAGCCTGAATTCCCCAGCTCTAGCCTGTCTGTGTCTAATCCCATTCGAATAATGAAACAAAACAGCAAACTACTGCAGATGTAAAGTTATTTTGAGAGCTGCCTGGAGGATTTCATTGTTTTATCTGTCATATATAATGATGATACTATTCCATCATAAACCTCGCATTTCTTATGGTGTACTCGCTGAACCTGTTGAGTTGACAGGGGTTGCGTTCTACTCAAGGAATGCCACTACCCTCTCCAGTGTTTTCCCCAGGCATGGCTGTCGAAAAGGAGTACAAACCTCCATGAAAATTATGAATTCTGGACATAACGAGGAACAACCGGTCTCTGTATCCACTACTACTACTACTACTACTACTACTACTACTACTACTACTTCTACTACTACTACTACTTCTACTACTACTACTACTACTACTACTACTACTACTACTACTACTACTACTACTACTACTAATAATAATAATAATAATAATAATAATAATAATAATAATAATAATAATAATAATAATAATAATAATAATATAATTATATTAATGATAATAATAATAATAATAATAATAATGATAATAATAATAATAATAATAATAATAATAATAATAATAATAATAATAATAATAATAATTATATTAATGATAATAATAATTATATTAATGATAATAATAATACCAATAATACTAATACTACAACTACTACTAAAAGTAATAATAATAATAATAATAATAATAATAATAATAATAATAATAATAATAATAATAATAATAATAATAATAATAATAACAATTATGATAATAATCACAGGTATTTTCTATTTACTTCAGAATAAGAACTTTACACTCTTATTTCGTTCACCATTTTATTCGAGGTAAGAATGAAAAAAAAAATGAATTTGGCAACACCGCTTCCAGAGTTAAGATCTCTCTTTAAGAATTACCTTGGAGAATTCTATGTGAATGGGGTTCTTCTACATTGCAAGTACCAAAATTGCATTTCATGCTCATCTTATTCTCATTATTGTTTCGGCATCTGTTATAATCCAATTTTGCATCCCATGTCGTGCACTTTACCTTCCTACACTGTATATACGTATATGTGTATATGTGTGTGTGTGCATAAATATTTCATTTTTTTTTCATGTAAGAAAGTTAGGTTTAAAATCGTAATGAGAAGCAATGCTAATTAAAACTTTTTTTTTTTCAAAGATGCTTTTTTATTTTGACTTACATTTTGCAAATGTAAATTTTTTTTTCAATTTTCTCTTTCGCAATTAATGGATCCACTAAAACTCATATTCATCTGTAATATAGTGTATCTGTTTATGGTTTAAAGTTTTTTTTTGTTTTGTTTTTTCACTGACACAACAAAAATATTATAGACATTAAATTTTTTTTAGTATCAGTTCTCTCTCTCTCTCTCTCTCTCTCTCTCTCTCTCTCTCTCTCTCTCTCTCTCTCTCTCTCTCTCTCTCTCTCTCTCCTCTCTCTCTCTCTCTCTCTCTCTCTCTCTCTCTCTCTCTCTCTCTCTCTCTCTCAATACTGTGTATAATCTGGGAAAATAAAATTCAATTTACACACAAATATTCTTGCTTTAGTGTATATTAATGTACAGATAATTCATATATGATTTTTCATTATCATATTAGTGTATTATACTGTAACTGTTTACTGTAATCTCCTCGTTAGGTAAAAATCTCTTGAAATATTTAATAATCTTAGGTTATGTTAGTAAAGTTACTTCACCCCAAGTCATGAAAAGAGTTTGAGATTCGATATTATATTTCATGGTTTTAGATATTTTTCAATGTTATGTATTTTTATTATACTCGTTGGGGGAGTACAGTAAACATTTACATAGTTAAAACTTGAATTGACTATTTGAATTATTATTTATTAGTATCCCATTAAGTCAGCAAAACATTTTCTTTAGAACATGATTCTTTTCTGAAGAATTTACACTCGTTGCTCGCGTTAAAGATATGGTGTTGGTTGTCAGTCTCGTTCAAATAATTTCATCACTGTTTCCCTTGTTCTTGCCTGTGGAAGTACAATATCATAGACCATTTACAGCATCAGTTAAGGATTATTTTACTTTTCAGATTAGAGTAAGTTAAATGTTTTTACCATTATCGCATATTGATCATTACTTGATCATTTTGCCGGAATTCATCGCATTTTTTTTAGTTGAAAATTTCCTAATTGATTACTGGGTTTTGGCAATATTCACAAGAATTTGAGCTTTATTTCCCTCAGTTCCAACCTGTCTGTGTCCACCCCCATTCGAATAGAGAATAGTGATAACACTTGAAAATAAAACAAAAAACTTCAGAATTTGAGTTGTTTGTAATAAACCTACCCTTTTCTCCCATAACATTAATGGGGGACATA
Source organism: Halocaridina rubra (assembly GCA_037179515.1). Taxonomy (NCBI): domain Eukaryota; kingdom Metazoa; phylum Arthropoda; class Malacostraca; order Decapoda; family Atyidae; genus Halocaridina; species Halocaridina rubra. Next base: position 58,889 of record JAXCGZ010015599.1, on the reverse strand, counting down.
ATGGGAAACCATTGTTTTTGGAGGGGGAGCCAAAAATATATATGCCTTGGTAAATGTTCTGCTATCACACCCCAAACGAGTGAAATTGTTGTCTCCGTGGCAAAATGGTAGCGTCTGCGACTCTGAGGCGGCAGGTCGATGGTTCGCGCCCCGTCACGGACCGAGGTTAGTAAGGGCATACACTCAGGGTAACGATTACATCTGCCAAAACAAGTCCTTCGTAAGAAGGAAACCGTCCTAGCCCTTAGTAGAAAAGGGAGTTCGTGACGTAAAACCGAATCCCATCCAAATCCAACCCCAAACGAGTGAAATGAAAATACAAAAATATAGGAAAATAGTTATAAATACAAAAATGTCAGTTATTAAGTTCTTTAATTGGGATGAACTAACCTAACTTAAATAAATTAAACTAACCCAACTTAACCAAATATCATTAGTTTCATGAGACTATATCCTGACCGGAGGGGGGGGGGGTGAAAGCTATTATTTACCCAAATCTTACCTAGCCATTCCTAACCTGTCATAAATATTTGTGACACCTTACACCTTGGGGATAAGGAAGTCCTAGAAAACTCCCTCCCCTTTCTCGATGAACAATATATAAAATGATCCGGTTTTACCTCACGAACTCCCTTTTTCTACTAAGGGCTAGGACGGTTGCCTTCTTGCGAAGGACTTGTTTTGGCAGATGTAATCGTTACCCTGAGTGTATGCCCTTACTAACCTCAATCCGTTCTCTATGAACAAATCAGTGCTTAAAATGAGCAGAATATAAATATCGTGATGTAAGATCCATCCACATTCATATACCTAAACCATATTCCCCATTATAAGGGGGTGGCTGAGTCAAAGAAAATACTTTGACTTCTTGTGGGAAATAAATACAGAGGAGGGGATTCCCAGTCCCCTCGCTCCGCCCCATTTAGTCTGCTTTTACGACACGCAGGGGAACACGGAGGAAGTATTCTTACCCGGAATAATAAAAATCATGTACCGTAGTTGATGACATTGCAAACATATGTATGCTAAAGATTTACTTTCTACACCTCCAATAAGAAAAATATCTCTTGAAACTTCTTTATAAGTGTAAATTAGGTTTGGTTACGATGGTCAGGTTAATCAACCTAGTTCTCCCACAATTAAGAAATGTGATGATGATCGGTATTATTTTATAGATGTTTTAGATATTTTACAATACTTTATATTATGGTTTGATTTGTGGAGTGTGCAAGTAAACATCTACTATAAATATGTACATCTCGGAGAGTTTTTCGAAATTGTTAGGTTTCTCATGTGTATGAAAGGTAACATACTACATATATGTACATGTCCTCATTCCCCCTTGTAAAGGGCTTGGTCGAGCCAAGAATTACACATTAACCACGATCCACACATACCTCAACTACTCCTCTTAGCTCCTTAGGGTAACTTACCCCTCTACGAGGTTCTGAACAAAATGGACGCCATATATTGTATCTGTGGTAAAATGTGATTAGGATTTTCTCTCTCGATTTTGGGGAAAAGGAAGACAATTTTGTGCCCTACTGTTGCACCAATTACTTGATGATGGTTCGGTTTTACGTTGCGGACTCCCTTTTCTACCAAGGGCTAGGACGATTGCCTTCTTGTGAAAGGCTTGCTTTGGCAGATGTAATCGTCACCTTGAGTGCATGCCCTTGCTAATCTTAAACCGTGGCGGGTCGCGAACCCTCGACCTGACGCCTCAAAGCTGCAGACACTCATAATTGTCACTATTTTATATTGTTTGATTTGTAATAGACTTTCTGGATATCAACGGAAAGTAAGAGTAAATATACGCTTTAATACCATAATAACTATTCAGTTTAGAAATTTATTAGATATTAAACTATATTAGGTTAGAATACATATGGATGCAATTGGGTGTAAATGGTACTTTGCTGTATATGCTATGGCTGTTCAGTTATAAAAAAAAAATAGTCCTCGTAAAGAAGAGCAACCCCATAGTGTTCTAGGGTTATTCATGTTTACAAGGTAAAACTCCTAACCTAACCTACCCTAACTTTACCAAATAATTAACGAGGTTGTTAAACTTTTTATGGGGTTCCTGGTACAATATTACTCACTTTTACAATATGCAAATATTTTCCCTCCCCCTAAGCAAAAAACTAAAAGCTAAGTGTAAATGCAATGGCACTATATGTATGGCACTCTTAAGAGTATTACAAGGCTTATAAACGTGCTTTATGGCAGAAAGCAGTATTTTAGAAATGTAAAAAAATCTCATTTTTCTTTTTATGGTCATATGCTGCTTAGCTTAATGCTCTACTAAGCTTTTTCAGTTTAGGAGAACTATATACAATAGTGTCAGATTATCTGCAGATTAGCATATTTTCTTTCTATTAGCTGCTTTTTAAAAGCAATTAGGTGATAGCATTATGGGACTTGAAGTAATGATCGAAAAAAATATAACATTTACACTTATTAAAGTGAAAGTTAAAGACACAGAATGTTTACTTTAGAGTATCATGGTATGTATATTCTTAATATTTACCAACTTATTGGTATTTTATTTGGGGCTGTAGTAGCTCAATGGTGGAGTGAGCATGTCAGGAAGCGACTAATGCGGGTTCAGTCCTACCTCAAGGCATTAGGAAGAGCATCCAGCTTTAATCGATTAGATCCAACATATCTGTGTCCACCATTCAAATGGAGACGAAATGTGACATGAAATTATAAATATTTTATACTGTAAATATTTTGATATTGTATATGAAAATCTGTTTATAAAATCTGTCAATTACTTATCTATAAGTTAGTCTTTTACTGTCTATAAGTTAGTCTTTTACTGTTAAAAGTATTAAAGTGTCAACAGCTGCCATCTTTTGTTGAATACAATTCATACTTTTCATGGACAACCAGTATCATACGAGGATGAGTGGGATGAAATGAGTGTTTGTGTGTAGCAGTTCTGGAAAACTCATTATCTTTGACATGCTATTAATAACAGCATTAATACGGATTACCAAAACTATTATAGAAACACTATTATTACATGAATATTGTCAGCATATGTTGATTTTAAAAATAACGTGAGAAAATCTATAGCATAAACTTGTAGTAGGATTATGGTACACTGATACTAGAGTATACTGCATAGGTTATTTATTATGATAAGGATACTGCAGTATGACAGTGGTTATAGCACTCAGCTTGGCAAGTGTAAAACCCATGTTGGAGCTCACTGCAGGGTGTTCTGAAGGACATTCAGCCTTAAGTCCCCTGCTCCAACCTGTCTTGTGTCCAACTAATGACACTTTAATAAGCAAATAACAACTGCAAATTGTAAGATAAAATGACATCTTATTTCGTAACTTTCCTGTATGAGTAATTTTATGTTTCCCTTTTGCAGGATTCAGCACTATTGTCCAAACTTTGCTTTTGTTTGCTGAGAATCTACAATGCCTGCTGTTGAGAGTCGAGAGTCCACAGCTGGTTATATACGTGCATTGAAAGGAACAGGATGTGGAGCATTGGACCTTTGATACCTAAGTGACTAGTATTGTTTATACTTTCTAGCTTTCATTGTTCTGTGATCAGTCCTTGTTTTTTGCTGCTTATGCTATTATTTATTCATTTATTTATTTATTTATTCATTTTTTTTTCTAGATATATAGTATTTATTGACAAGCCTCATTTAAGTTTTAGTCTTGACCTCTTTAATATTGCCTAAGTTACAGTACCTTAATTATTATATAATTTATATTAATTGCTATTAAGTTATTGCTTCAGTATGTAATAAGTAGTCTCCGTGACAAAATGGTAGCGTCCGCGACTCTGAGGCGGCAGGTCGAGGGTTCGTGCCCCGTCACGGACTGAGGTTGGTAAGGGCATACACTCAGGGTAACGATTACATTTGCCAAAACAAGTCCGTCGCAAGAAGGCAACCGTCCTAGCCCTTAGTAGAAAGGGAGTTCGTGACGTAAAACCGAAACCAACCTTCAGTATGTAATAAGAAATTTATACTTCACTCATTTTTGCAGCTTTTTTTCAGGTGAAATCTACCACAGTTAATCAAGCACACAACCCATTCATCATGGAAACAAATATTTATTACGCCCTTTTGGAAATTTAAAGAAAATGAATCGCTAAGAATTAAGTTCTTTTTACATGAGGTCATCTAAATAAGTAACATGAACTTGCTAAATTATTCGGCAATTGTGGTCAAATGAGTTAAACATAATCTAATATAAATCATTCTTCTTAAATTGATAAATGAATCATATACATTACAAAGGACGTATAAATATTTGGTTCCTATTAATTCAACTCAAGATCTTCAGTCGGACATCTGTATTAACATCAAGAAAGCCAGAAAAAAGACTATTTATTATCGTCGTTACTATCAAGGTGTCTTCTGAAGAAAACTACTTTGATTATACAGGTCCTTTGTGGTCTTATGAGATAGGCCTCTCTTTGATAATTACTTTTCTTTGATAATTAATTAGTTAATGCGGAACATGGTTCCAGATTAATTTCATTAAAGCCAGTAAGATGTAAGTTTTTCAAATGAATTCTAGCCAGTATTTTTCATGTACTGTACTGCTGTTATTACTTCCTGTTATTTTTATTGTTATTTGCCTTTTTGTGTCAGTATTAATCCCCATTCAAATGGGGATAGACACAGACAGGTTGAAGCTGGGGAATTAAGGCTGGATGCCCCTCCTTATAGCAGAAGATCCTTACCCACTTATCTGTGGATGACCTAAACAGGGTGAGGGAAGGGGGAATTATGGATGCCCTTTATCCCCAATGAGCTAAGAGGAGTAATAGTGATGTATTAGCTTTTAGTGAATGAGTGTGCTTTGACTTGACCATCTCTCTTACACGGGATATAGCAGCCATTGTATCTTTATGGATATGTATGTATGTACAGTAAGATTGTCCCTGTTCTTTGTACAGTGTATAAAAGACTGTAAATTTGCTTAATGATACTCTCTCATATATTATACATCATATTACATTTTGTTATTTCAGAGATACACCAAAGACTTTACTCATATTCATGGAATCCAATATTGAAGGTCATAGCTTCGCAGTATTGGTAAATAACTTTCATACTTAACTTTCAATCTTTTTACTGAAATAATGAAACTGAGAAGAGAAACATACTATACTGTGTTTTTCTTCAGACAGTGTATACTGATATCTAGTTGACAGTGTTTTGTAGCATTTTAACTTGGTTCAGAATAGTTGATAACACATAAATTAGAAATACTGCAATCCCAGAATATGAGTAATGCTTTTGTAACTGAACTATATTTTTATGAAGAAATTCCCATGTACCACGCCAATGTTGTGTTTGTAAAAGAATACTGACATTCAGGACATGATAAAAAAAAATTGTTTTGGAAGAAATTTCTGTAACTCACAAAAATTATATTAGGTCAACATGTTTGTTGTTTCACGTTTCTATTACTCCCCAATCGAAGGAGGCTGAACCTAGACTGCTTGGAGCTAGGGAATTAAGGCTGGATGCCCTTCCTCACGCCCTGCGATGAGCTCGAACACTAGTTTGTCATTTCCTGAATCGAGCACTCTAACCACTGTGATACTGTGGTTGTCACATAATGTAGACCATATAATAATTAATTTTGTGATTTTTTTTCTCCATATGGATGATTTTTTTTTTAGCAAAAAATATTTTTTTTTCAAGTTAAAACTGTTAATTGTCTTGCATGTCTGTATTCTTAAGTTCTTTTCTGTAAACTCAAAACTTAAAAGTTTAATTGATAATAAGAGAGAAAAGGAGTGTTTAGTAAGTTTAGCTTATCTTGGTGTATAGCAAAAAACATATTGATCTAATTTGTCACCAAATACATGTTTTTAATGCTATATATTTTTTTCTTGGTATAAGGTTATTCTTTTGCTAGTAACGATTTTTTTTCTTAATACATTTTTATAAATTTACTTAAACTATATTCATTGAAGTGATTCTTTTCATTCTTGAGTAATAGATTTTATATCATAATTTTCAACAGAGACTTTAAATATTTTTGTCTTTCTTTATGTAGTCAATATTTTATGGTATTACCAGTTTATTATATTGTCAGTTGCTATGCACCAAATATTTTGATATGAGTGATAATACTTCACACAGTTTGCTTTTATAGAGTAATATGTTGCTCATTTCAGAAACTTAGGATATGTCACATGTTTATAACTTGATATATTTTGCAAGTTTAAAACTTAAGCTATTCCATATGTTTAAAACTTGAATTATTACACATGTTTAGAGCTTAAAATATTTTTCATTATTAAAACTTGAATTATATCTCATGCTTAAAGCTAAAATATTTTGCATGTTTAAAACTTGAATTATTTCACATGTTTAATACTTGAATTATTTAACATGTTTAAAACTTGAAATATTTCACACGTTTAAAACTTAAAAAAAAGTCTATTTTTTTATTTTGTTATTATTACAAGATCATAATCTATTATATTTCTATATTAGTATCAGAATAATTATAAGCAAATAAGGCTTAAAATTCGCAGAATTATCAGAAATATACATGTATATGTGAGAACAATTATTAATTATTAATTATGTATTATTCTGTAACTAGTTAAAACTTAATTACTTAATTAGTGCAAGTGAGGTTAAAAGTATTTAAAGTAAATATACTTTCATTATCATATTCCCATGATTAAGAATATGTAAATTTAAATTTATGATATAAAATTCAGTTTTGCATGTTGTTCAAAACCATCCTTTTTTTTTTTAACTGTGTTGCATAATGTTCTTTGTTGTGTATTTGTTTGATGGATCTAGGCCACAGAATCTGCCTTACTGAACGCTCCTTTTCTTTGTTAACTTCATGTTTTTGTTTTTATATTATTGTCCACTGTAGGTTAGTTTACTAACAATGGTCCGATTGTAAACCCATAGTCATGCCACCTAAGGGCACGAGAGTGAAGAGCAGCATAATAACTGCTGTTGGACTTGGTGTCCTCCCCCTCCAGAGGGGCAGCTCTTGTACTCAGGACAAGGAGAATCCACTCTGTCCACTCTCTCTCTCACCCAGGATACTGTCATAGTTGGAAGTAGATATGTTGTGCTATAATTACTGATGACTGAAATTCTGTCTAAATCTGTAGAGCTATGTATATGAAAACACAAATTTTAGACATTCTATCTTGAGTGATGGATATAAAGTGCATTTACACATTTCATGAGAGATATTCAACAAGTTAACAAAAACTATTAAAACTGAGGATTTTTATTCATTTGTGCTAGCGATTCTGTTCATTGGAGTCCAATATTTAAATGCTCCTTAAGGCATAAGAAAATATAAGGCGAATTCCTAATGTAAAATGTAGTGTATTAGTTAATATTATTTACATTTACAAAAATTTCTCCATTATGTGAATGTGTCAGTTGTTGCACTCTGTATTTTTCTATCTATTTTTGCTACATGATTTTAATTATTATCTTTGAGATTGTTAAATTAAATTTTTTTTTATTTGTGAAGTTGAAAAAGTGGTTATACCAAATAGCACTTTATATATGTATGCAGCAGTTAGTTTAGTAATATACTTACATTCAAAATTACATCAAGATTGATTTTGCCAACCTGATTATATTGTACTCAAAAGCTTCGTTGTATGGAATATATGGATCAATGCTTCCTAATTGATATAATTAATGATATGTGCTTAAGCTGTTTTGATCTAATATCAGAAATCACCCACCTTTATTGGGCTAAAGGAGTTTCATGCAGTGTTTTTACGTCTGACTCGAGTTCTCGAGAGGGAGACCGGTGTCTTGGCTAACTCTGCTAACTGTGTTTTGTACTTTGACACCTCTGTTATGATATAAGTGATCTAATCCTTTATTTTAATAAGGTTACTCCCTTTATCGCACCTCTTTTGTTTTCATTGTACTTCTACCCATTGTTGGTTTCTAATGTTTATATTGATTGAGCCGACCGGCACCCATCTTGCAACAATAAACTGGTAGCCATGATATATGCTCCTTATTAATACAAACCTTTACATTTGGCGACGAGTGAACCCACCATGGATATGGGAAACCTCTCGAGTTTGGTTATATTACTGGCTTAAATAGATTCGCCTTGCAAGATTTCTGGTAGGTGCCAAATGTTTTGTTTGCCGACGCCGGGATTAGGCTACCATGGTTATGCCTAATTGGATCCTGGATTGATGCTGTATGATTCACCTCGACTAGACTAGTGTTGGATTTAAGCCTAGGTGCCCTGTATGATGTTGCTGCAGTTTTGGGCGCATGTTTCTTCAAGCCTAGCATACGTTTATGCTACCCTAGCATATCGAATTGTCGGTTGTTTGGGTGCTACATTAGCCTAAGTGTTTGTGGATACTGGTAATATTACAGAATAGGTCCACAATGTCGTCGTCGTTGAATCAGATTAGAATTGATTGTTTTAATCCATCTAAAATTTCCTTGGAATTATGGCTAAGCCTATTAGAGGCACATTTTAGTCATTTAAATGTCACTGAGGCTGACGAGAAAAAAAAATCTCCTGCTTGTGTCATTGGGTACTGATGTTTTTAGTGTTTAAGGCAATCTTTGTGCTCCTGATTTGCCCCACACAAAGTCTTATGCAGACTTGGTTCAGTTATTGAAAGGTCATTTTATTGTTAAGCCTTCTTATCACAGAAGTTTGCTAGCCTTCCAGCAAAGAAAAAAAAGGAAGGATGAGAGTGTAAAAGAATTGTATGCTGATTTAAAGGCTCTAGCAAAGCATTGTAATTTTGGCAATCAATTTGATGGTAGAGTAAGAGATCAGTTATTTATGGCTGTAGATGCTGAAGTTTATTTTTCAAATTTAGTGGCTCTCAACATAGATCTCCAAGCAATGACCTCTCAGGCTATTTTGGAGAGAATTTTGAACATGGAAAAAGCATTTGTAAGTGAGAAAGAGGAGGTTCAGTCACAGGTTCAGGTTGTAAGAAGAAAATATGTAGATTTATTAAGAATTTTTCAACTAAATCAGCTCCATTGTATGATTTATTGAAAAAAGGTGCCAAGTTTAAATGGACAAAGATTGAACAGAATGCATTTAAATGTCTTAAACAAGATTTTGTAGACTCTAAAGTGTTAGTAAATTTTGATGGGTCATATCCCTTGATTGTAGAAGTTGATGCTTCTCCTGTTGGTGTAGGATGTGTGTTATTGCAAAAGGTCAATGGAGTAGAAAGACCTATTTATTTTGCAAGTAAGAAATTGAGTGGTGCTGAGATGAAATATTCACAGTTGGATAAAGAAGGATTGTCTTTGATTTTCGCTGTCAAAAGATTTAGATATTTTCTTTTGGGTAGAAAATTTATGGCCAGAACGGATCATAAACCACTTTTAGGATTGTTTGGCAAAGATAAGCCAATTCCTCAGAATGCCAATTCTAGGATACAAAGATGGGCTTTGTTACTTTCTCAATATGACTTTGATCTAGTGCATAAACCTGGAAAGGAAAATGTTATTGCCGATGCACTTAGCCGTCTTCCAGTAGAAGATGAAATTCAGTCTGGGATTCCTGCTGAGTATGTAAGATTAGTGGAATTGCTTGATTTTGATGAAATTTCTTATAAGGTAATTAGACAATATAATAAGAAAGATAAAGTGATGTCTCAGTTAATTAATTGTCTAAGATTGGGTTGGTCTAAAGAAAATAATTTGTTACTCATGGAATATGGTAATGATAAAGATGAATTGTCTCTTCATAATAATGTAGTGTTATACAGGAATCGTATTTAATACCTGTAGAGTTGAGGTGTAAGATATTGACTCATTTACATAATGGTCATAATGGAATAAATGCCATGAAAGCAGAGGCTAGGAAATGGGTTTGGTGGCCAAAGATTGACCAAGACCTTGCAGAGATAACAAAGAATTGTAATATTTGTTTTAAGAATTATAAACAACCACCAGCTAATACGTTGTCATGGCCCAATACGGGAAAACCATGGTCTAGGGTCCATATGGACTATGCAGGTCCAGTTGATGGTAAATATTTTCTAATTGTCATTGATTCTTATAGTAAGTTCTTAGATATACAGTTCTCTAGTTCTGCAACATCTGGTGTCACTATAAATCACCTAAGGAAAGTATTTTCTAATTTTGGCTTGCCAGACATGATAGTGTCAGATAATGCTCCTAATTTTGTATCACAGAAAATGAAGGTGTTTTTGCAAATGAATGGTATAAAACATGTTTGTCCTGCCCCTTATCATCCAGCCTCTAATGGTCTTGCAGAAAGAGCTGTAAGGACATTTAAGGAGGGTTTAAGAAAATTTAAAGAGGGAGATTATACTACTAGAGTTTGTCGTTTTCTTTATAACTTTAGAAGAACTGTACATTCTGCTACAGGAAAAGCTCCTGCAGAGATTATGTTTAATAGAAATTTCAGAGGTACTGTAGATGTAAAGCTGAAAGAAAGTAAAGAATGTAATGATAGTCTTTCAAATGAAGAAAACATGTACAAAGTTGATGATGCTGTGTTTGCACGTAACTATGGTAAAGGTCCACTATGGGTGGAAGGTAGAATTGTAGAAGTATTGGGTTTAAGAAATTATAAAGTGCAAGTACATTGTTCAGGGAATATGATATGGAAAAGACATTCTGATCAATTGATGCATAGATATTTTGGAGATTTCAATCAGTCTAATAATGAAATGTTGAATAATGATTATGATAATCCTGTTGTAAGTGAAATTGAAGCTGATAATCCTGTTGTAACAAGTGTTCCTAGTGAATTAACAACCAATTCTAATATTATAGAAACAAATGGTGTACTTTCAAGAGATGTTATTAATGTCTCTTCAAGAGATGTAAGTAATAGTGCATGTGATGAGTTACCTATACAGACTCCAGTAGTGAGAAGGTCTCAGAGAAATATCAAGCCCCCTGATCGTCTTAATTTGTAAATAGTGTTTTGAACTCCTTATATAGAATTTTCATGTGTGCCTTGTTTTAAGAAGTTGATGATTTATTTCTTTATATGTGATGTATTGCAAATTCTAGGGGAAAGGAATGTTATGATATAAGTGATCTAATCCTTTATTTTAATAAGGTTATTCCCTTTATCGCACCTCTTTTGTTTTCATTGTACTTCTACCCATTGTTGGTTTCTAATGTTTATATTGATTGAGCCGACCGGCACCCATCTTGCAACAATAAACTGGAAGCCATGATATATGCTCCTTATTAATACAAACCTTTACAACCTCTCTGGTTTTGTTATGCCTGGCTGGGAGGGAAAACTGTAACCTGACTATCGAGTATGCATAAGCCTTTTTTTTTTAAACCAATGGATGCTGTGGAGGATTTCCTATGTGTTATTACCCCTCGATCTTATAATCCCCTAAATTCGGAAATCCTGACACGGCTTCGGTAGAGGTCTACAAACAAATTCAAAATTAAATCCTCTTGTTCAGAAGATAATTTACTATAACTAGGATATCTTTGTATCATATATTCGACACTTAACTAGAACATTTTGTTACTATGCTTTCCTTTTCCATTTATTTAGGTTATTTTGAAATTATGGATTTTTTTATATGTATAATATACAGCAGATGGATCCAAACCAAACTTTTACTACTACTGTAATGATTTTTTTCTTTAGATTATTCATGGAATTTGGTGGTGGTTGTTCCTTAAATTGCCGGCTGAACAGCCCTGAGTCCCTAAGGAAGGCCACTGCCGATCCTTAGCTTTCCCACAGAGCTCTGAGGCGGTGTATGTTGTGTTGGTGGCATATGTTGTTGTGCGCAATGCAGTCTTCCATAACGTGTTCTCATTGTCTTTAGCTAGAAGGAGTCCTTGAGAAATAACCACTATAGAGTCATTATTTGGTAATTATGATTAGAGATGGTTATTTTGCCCAGGTGGTTGATTCCTCTTTTAGGTTCTCGTGCCCTTGAGGGGTAAAGGTTGTTTTTTGCAGCTTTGCCTCTTTCTCTGTTCCTGTCCTTAGTTGCTTGGCAGTCTCTTCTGATATGCAGATTTTAGAGGATGACCTACGCCGAAAGCACTACCTATGTTGGTTGGCTGATGGATGTGAATTCTCTTGACTCACTGATATGCACACCCAGATTGTATTCTCATATGGCTAAGTTTTTTTAAAGTTGTAAGCTTATTTAGAATGTTTAAATGAACTCTTCTTCAATGAATGCAGTCATAAATATAAGGTGCTTCTTACTGATTGTTATGTAAAGTTTTCAAGAGTCTCTACTTTCTTTACCCTAGAATTGCAGTTTTTCATGAAGTCAGGCAGTGATAATTGATGTAGTGAGTGTTAGGTGACTTAGCTTCATTAATGTTTTTATGGATATTATTTGATCTTAATTTTTTGTGGATTTATGCCTTCAAAATAATGTAGTTTTGTGCTTATCATGTACTTTAGAATAGAAACAAGGCATTACTGAATAGTAAATTCATATTAGCTGCTTAGCTCTAGCATGTGTTGCAAATCTTTCATAGAGGTACTAAGATTAATGAAAGGTTGTTAGTAAAGGATATAGGCATTTGTAATATTTTGTAATAATTAATTGCCTGCTTGGTTATTGTCATTGTTTTTGTTTGCCATTTTATGTGTCACTATTAATCCACATTCGAGTGGAATGGACACAGGTTAGAGCTGAAGAACTAAGACTGGATGCTTTTCCTAACGCCCTGCGGTGGGCTCGAACACAGACTTTTCACTGCGCCACCGCTTTCCTGGGTTAGTGTCATTGTAGTGTTTATCAAGTTCGTTGGATATTTATGTATTATTAGTCTCTTAGTTGAGCCATAACTAGAGAAGGCAGAGCTTTCAACTAAGAGACTGTTGTTGTTCCGGTTTTACGTCACAGACTCCCTTTTCTACCAAGGGCTAGGACGGTTACCTTCTTGCAAAGGACTTGTTTTGGCAGATGTAATCGTTACCCTGAGTGCATGCCCTTGCTAACCTCAGAACGTTACGGGGCGCGAACCCTCGACCTGACGCCTCAGAGTCCCGGACGCTCCCGCTCATTAAATCCATTTGTGTGTCTAGCTAACTAACAATATGATATCCTAGGTTTACACTGTTCAAGAAATCAGGCATTAGGCAGTATTTCAGACATCAGTATTTATAGTATAACATGTCTACTTTCAGCTGTGGCAGTATCCTGGGTGAGCGAGAGAGTGGTCCGAGTGGACTCTCCTTGTCCTGAGTACAAGAGCTGCCCCTTTGGAGGGGGAGTACACCAAGTCCAACAGCAGTTATGCTGCTGCTCACCACTCAATAGCCCTTAGGTGGCATGACTATGGGGGATATCATATTTGTATGCTAAAGTATTAAAGGTAAATTAAAACATGTTTATCATGTGCTATTTTATTTTACCAATGTTCAAAATGAGTGTACAGTACAAATAATATTTCATCATTAAATAACAGACCTGACAAAAACACACTAACAGTTTTCCCCATGTAAAGGGCGGTTTACACGGTCAAACGGTTCGTCGAACGAGGTTCGACAGACAAGTGTTTGGAGTGATGTCCGAACGTGTGAACGGGGTTATTTGGTTGTCGAACACGTCCTCCGCGTTCGACAACCAAATAACCCCGTTCACACGTTCGAACATCACTCCAAACACTTGTCTGTCGAACCGCGTTCGACGAACCGTTTGACCGTGTACCCCACTTAACGGTCACACAGTGTTATTACAGCTGTAGCACAAGAGGGTCACACGGCTGTTGCATGTGGTCGTATGGAACTGAACATGTTGTGTTTATTAGGCAGATTGGTGACTACTTCAGACACAATAGCAGTAAACTTGTTATCCCTCATACACAGCATGTATTGTATGAAGAGGCGAAGCTAATGTCAGAAATTAGAAGTTACAGCTTTAAAATAGCAGTGTATCAAAGTAACCAGTGCCCTGAACATGAACCTCGAGTCTAATTACAGTATAATTTAAGCTCCAACATTAGTTGCACATACCAGTGAATGACTGTTTCATTTATTTCCTTATTAGGCTCTCTAGAGTTCCAACTTTTGCTTGAATGAGGTCGTATGGTCACTCCCTAAGGTTACAGTCAAACTGAACGTGATTTGCTTGGAGGGTAGATGGTAGTACGTCGGAAGCAAGAAACAAGTTTTATCTAACGAGACTGACCACGCTAAATGCAGATGCATCCAATATGGTCACTTTTATTACAATAACATGAGAGTTCTTGCTGCCAAATCATTTAAGTAAGCCTCTACCCTCCAAGCAAATTGTTTGGTGTGGCTGTGCTCACACACATGGACACCAGATACATTGGAGGATTTTGGAGAGAGAAAAGTAATTAACAGCAAGTGCTATCGGCTTCCCTTCTTGATAAGAGTAGAAAATGTGTTCTGAGTAGAGTGGATATCAGTTTTTTCCAATGATCTCTAGAGAACACTATCTTCCTCAATAGCATAAAATTTTCTGTAACAAAGGACTAAGACCAATAGTGAAACTCTCCTGTGCTATAGATGGAAAACACAGATATGTATGAGCTGAATCAACCATTTTCGATGGATGTCCGTAATTTTACAGTGCAGAATATTGGTACCTTGATACCACTTTTTTTTGTACATATTGCAATATTACTCACCCTTCGATAGGGGTTGATTAAGCTCACACATATATCTGAAGTGTTTCAGGCTATAGTACAGAAAAGTTTCATTCTGCTCTTAGCCTTCTGTCGCAGAATATTTCGTGCTGTTGAGGCAGATAGTGCTCTCTAAAAACTATTGTAAAAAAAAATGCTTTAATTTGTACCCAAAACCTGTATTGACACTTTATTAAGAATGAATGCCAATAGCACGAACTGTTCACTAGCTGTTTCCAAAAGCCACTATATATCTAGCGTTCAGGTGTTTGTGTATGGCAACACTGAACGCAATATGCTGGGAGAATATAGGGTGGCGGGATACTTAATGGGTCAGTGGCAAGACTTAACTCATGTGATGCGAGTGGCCATACTGGATGTGGCTGCATCCAGTATGGCCATTCTTATTAGATAATAGGAATTGGATCTTGCCATCGATCTACTACCTTCTACCCCACAAACAAATCATATTCAGTGCGGCCGTACCCTTAAGGAGTGACCATAAGACTCCATTACAGGAAAAGGAGGGCATCCAGAGCCGAATAAAAATTGCTCCATTAATGAGGGAAGTTATGAAACCGTTATTCATTGCTATGTGCAGCTAATATTGAGGTATATTTTATACTGTAACTAGAACTCGAAGTTCTTCCTCAGAACACTGGTGACACTGATACACTGCTATTGTAGAGCTGTAACTTCTAACCAATTTCTGGCACTAGTTTCCCCTCTTCATGTATCTTGAGGGATAACAGTTTACTGCTGCTGTGTCTGAAGAAGCCACCAGCATCTGCCTTAATATGCAAAAATTTTCAGTTACTTAAGACCAAATGCAAAAGCTGTGTAACCCTCTTGTACTACAGTTGTAATATCACGGAGGACTATGCAGCTTGCAAGAAGAATCCTTCGCTTGGTGAGAACTATCAGTGCCTATGCAATGAAGGTAACATTAGGAAATACATAATTTGATATGCCCTTTTCAGGCTTGATCTGTGGATATCAGCAAATCCACTAATGAAATATAAAATACCAATCATACGTAAATATAAATATAAAATACTAATAAAATGTAAAATATCAATCAAATGTAAAATACCACAGTACAGAATATATGTGAAAGATCCAGATAAAGCTTGATTTTGATATTTTTAGAGGAAACTCAAGTCTAAGAAAAAACTTCGTTTTCAATTAATACAGACAAAATGCACATGTTTTCTCTCATGAGAGAATTTACTATTTTTGTGAAGCTTTTTTTAAATCGATATCGATCAGTACGGTGAGATAAAACCATATATAATTCAATTATAATTAAAACTTATAAAAAAAATGGTTGATTAATGCCAATTCTTAACACAAGAAACCAATTTCTCAAATAATTGTGCAAAGACTAAGATTTGAATTATTTGCTAAAACGAAATTCTTTCTTGAGCACCCTACATCACTCTCATTGTACAATATGATGCATTGTTCAATGAGTACATATTTCAAAATAAAACTAAATGTAAAATACAGGAATGATGTAAACTTGGTAGTCGAGTCCAAAATATATTTAAAAAGAGGATTAGTTATACTATAACTATTTCTTCATACATTTGATCAAACGCTGACCTCAAAGGTATTCTTGGGAGAATACAAGGTACTTGTAAACAGAATCACCCACCTGCCAGAGAGTATGTCAGCAGTGCTGGAAAAAGTGCATTCATAATTTTTGCGCGTCAAAAAGTGTAGTTTTATCACTATTGATACTTTAATCATAAATATAAAAACTAAAACTAAAAACCTTCAAAAGTATGTCATTCAGCAAGATATTTTTTTACTAATAGTTGCTTGTGATACTAGGACGGGAGAAGAAAATTACCCTCATTGGTCCCGTGCACTGATACAGCCAATGGTACTGATGACTACTCATATGTCACTGATGATTACTCATATGATAAAAGAGATGAGGGCATCATGGTATATTCTGAGTGGTTTATTTATGATATTTTTTAAGTTAAATATTTTATTTTCCTTGAGATCATGATTATTTTCTTGTAGCTACTCATTACTCTTATTAATTACTTTCTAATTGAATATTTATATTTTTCGTTCTTCCATTTTTCTTCTATATGTGCAACACAACTGACTCCAGCTCACATTTTATGGATAAGAATAATGTGAGTTTCACACCAAGTACAGAGCTCTGACTTTATGCGAATTTGATTCATGCTCATAATTTTCTTTGATGCTTGTCAATTAAGATATCTGACAAAGTAAAATATACTTTGCATATGTCACATACTTTGATTTTCTTGCCTCAAAGAAAATATTGAAACAAGTTTAGTATTCGTTTGAGACCTGAATTGTGCATTACCATATTAGGAATTCGCCTGTTGGCTTCCATGGAGTATTTGCACTATTTTGGACTTTCTGAATAGAATCTTTTGGTGCTATTATAGAATGCGGTCCACTTCTGTGTCTGTAGTGTCCAAGCCTAATCCAAACAGTTTAGATTAGGGTACAATGCTACATATAGAGAGGTGACCGCATACAATAACTTCACCGAACACATTTGCATAAAAAACTCATCTCATTTGTAATTGGTTTTTGGTAGTTGTTAGTCTCTCTGATGAGTTATCAGCTTGCATTGTGCATCCATCAGTATAAGGTTAAATGTGTCTACATACAGCCGAGTTTCGTGGGACAAAAAATTAAGTAGAGTTGTCTAACTAATTATATCAGCATTACAATCCGTACAGAGAAAGTAACCTAAAACGAAATATTTTTATTTCTTTTTTTCCAGCAGCCATTTTTAAGTTGAGTGCTAAAGACCCGTTTGTGGGTCTTCAGCACTTAACTCCGAAATGGCGGCGAGAAAATAAAGCACGAGGTTTCGTTTAATGCTACTCTTTTAGCGAATGGTTATGCTAATATGGCGAAGACAACTCGACATTTTGTCTCGCGAAAATACGGCTATAGCGCTCTTATATACAGAGCTGTAAAGATTTAGGCCCGATTTCTTAAACAGTGTAAATCTAGGACATCATATTGTTAGTTAGCCAGACACACACAAATGGATTTCATAAACGCATCAGACGCGGTTCTGTGTATGGCTAGGATCCTACGTGGGATCCTAGCCATACATAGAACCTCGTCAGATGCGTTTATGAAATCCATTTGTGTGTCTAGCTAACTAACAATATGATATCCTAGGTTTACACGGTTTAAGAAATCAGGCATTAGGCAGTCTTTCAGATATCAGTATTTATAGTATAACATGTCTACTTTCAGCTGTGGCAGTATCCTGGGTGAGCGAGAGAGTGGTCCGAGTGGACTCTCCTTGTCCTGAGTACAAGAGCTGCCCCTTTGGAGGGGGAGGACACCAAGTCCAACAGCAGTTATGCTGCTGCTCACCACTCAATAGCCCTTAGGTGGCATGACTATGGGGGGTCAACATATTTTGTATGCAAAAGTAATAAAGGTAATTAAACATGTTTATCTTATACTATATTTTATTTTCCCAATGACTCAAAAAGTACACAGTGAC
The DNA here is from genome assembly GCA_037179515.1 of Halocaridina rubra. Taxonomy (NCBI): domain Eukaryota; kingdom Metazoa; phylum Arthropoda; class Malacostraca; order Decapoda; family Atyidae; genus Halocaridina; species Halocaridina rubra. The sequence goes on along the minus strand of JAXCGZ010015599.1, from coordinate 40,743 downwards.
AGTTCTCCCCATGTAAAAGAGGGCGGTTTACACGGTCAAACGGTTCGTCGAACACGGTTCGACAGACATGTGTTTGAAGTTATGTTCGAACGTGTGAACGGGGTATTTGGTTGTCGAACACGTTCCGTGTTCGACAACCAAATACCCGTTCACACGTTCGAACATCACTTCAAACACTTGTCTGTCGAACCGCGTTCGACGAACCGTTTGACCGTGTAAACCCCCCTTTACGGTCACAGTGTTATTACAGCTGTAGGACAAGAGGGTCACACAGCTGTTGCATGTAGCCGTATGACACTGAACATTTTGTGTTTATGTTAAGGCAGATTGGTGGCTACTTCAGACACAATAGCAGTAAAATTGTTATCCCTCATACACAGCATGTATTGTATGAAGAGGGGAAGCTAATGTCAGAAATTAGAAGTTACAGCTTTAAAATAGCAGTGTATCAAAGTAACCAGTGCCCTGAGCATGAACCTCGAGTCTAATTACAGTATAATTTAAGCTCCAACATTAGTTGCACATACCAGTGAGTGACCGTTTCATTTATTTCCTTATTGACAAAGTCTTATCAGGCTCTCTAGAGTTCTAACTTTTGCTTGAATGAGGTCGTATGGTCACTCCCTAAGGTTACAGTCAAACTGAACGTGATTTGCTTGGAGGGTAGATGGTAGTACGTCGGAAGCAAGAAACAAGTATTATCTAAGGAGACTGACCACACTAGATGCAGATGCATCCAGTATGGTCACTTTTATTACAATAACAGAGTTCTTGCTGCCAAATAATTTAAGTAAGCCTCTACCCTCCAAGCAAATTGTGTTTGGTGTGGCTGTGCTCACACACATGGACACCAGATACATTGGAGGATTTTGGAGAGATAAAAGTAATTAACAGCAAGTGCTATCGGCTTCCCTTCTTTATAAAAGGAGTAGAAATGTGTTTTGAGTAGAGTGGAAATCAGTTTTCTTCCAATGATCTCTAGAGAACACTATCTTCCTCAATAGCATAAAATTTTCTGTAACAAAGGACTAAGACCAATAGTGAAACTCTCCTGTGCTATAGATGGAAAACACTGAGATATGTATGGGCTGAATCAACCATTTTCGATGGATGTCAGTCATTTTACAGTGCAGAATATTGGTACCTTGATACCACTTTTTTTTGTACATATTGCAAGATTACTGACCCTTCGATAGGGGTTGATTAAACTCACACATATCTGAAGTGTTTCAGGCTCTAGTACAGAAAAGTTTCATATCTGCTCTTAGCCTTCTGTCGCAGAAAATTTCGTGATGTGGAGGCAGATAGCTTTCTAAAAACTATGGAAAAATCTTTCCATTGTACTCAGGACATTTATTGACACTTTTTATCAAGAAGGGAAGCCAATAGCACGAACTGTTCATTGGCGGTTTCTAAAAGCCTCTATGTATCTAGCGTTCAGGTGTTTATGTATGGCAACACCGAACGGAATATGCTGGGAGAGTATAGAGTGGCGGGATACTTAATGGGTCAGTGGCAAGACTTAACTCATGTGATGCGAGTGGCCATACTGGATGTGGCTGCAACCAGTATGGCCACTCTTATTAGATAATAGGAATTGGGTCTTGCCATCGATCTACCACCTTCTACCCCACAAACAAAACACATTCAGTGCGGCCGTACCCTTAAGGAGTGACCATAAGACTCCATTACAGCAAAAGGAGGGCCTCCAGAGCCGAATAAAAATTGCTCCATTAATGAGGGAAGTTATGAAACCGTTATTCATTGCTATGTGCAGCTAATTTTGAGATCTAGTTTATACTGTAATGAGATCTCGAGTTTCTTCCTCAGAACACTGGTGACACTGATACACTGCTGTTGAAGAGCTGTAGCTTCTAACCAATTTCTGGCACTAGTTTCCCCTCTTCATGTATCTTGAGGGATAACAGTTTTACTGCTTCTTTGTCTGAAGAAGCCACCAGCATCTGCCTTAACATACAAAATTTTCAGTGACTTAAGACCAAATGCAATAGCTGTGTAACCCTCTTGTACTACAGCTGTAATATTACTGAGGACTATGCAGCTTGCAAGTAGGATCCTCCGCTTGGGGAGAACTGTCAGTGCCTATACAATGAAATTAACATTAGGAAATACATAATTTGATATACCCTTTTCAGGCTTGATATGTGGATATCGGCAAATCCACTAATCAAATATAAAATACCAATCATACGTAAATATAATTATAAAATACTAATAAAATGTAAAATATCAATCAAATGTAAAATACCACAGTACAGAATATATGTGAAAGATCCAGATAAAGCTTGATTTTTATATTTTTACAGGAAACTCAAGTCTAAGAAAAAACTTCAATTGCAATGACTGCAGACAAAATGCACATGTTCTCTTCTTTCATGAGAGAATTTACTAGTATTTGTGAAGCTTTTTAAATCGATACCGATCAGCAAAGCGAGAAAAAGCCATATATAATTCAATTATAATGAAAACTGGTAAATAAAATGGTTGATTAATGCAAACCCTTAATATAAGAAACCATTTTCTCAAAAAATTACGCAAAGCCTTTAAAGTTTTGAATTATTTGCTAAAACGAAAGTTTTACTTGAACACCCAACATCACATTTCACTACACGATATGATGTTTTGTTCAATGAGTACATATAAAACTAAATGTAATTTACAGGAATGATGCAAACTTGGTAGTCGAGTCCAAAATATATTTAAAAAGTTAATTAGTTATACTATAACTATTTCTTCATAAATTTGATCAAACGCTGACCCCCAAATATCATTAAACTGTTGTTTGAATAGGTGCAAACCACATCTGAGGTATCTTCATGAAGAAGATGATATGGAGCTTAGAAAATGAATTAGTCTTGTTCAAGAAGGAGTCATTTAGTATGCAATTCTTTTTCAGTTATCCCTGTATTAAGATTAATTAGAATATGAGGCTATCTTTACATTATCGTGTCTTAGTGCACAATATTTTTTTCATTGTGTATTAAGAAGGTATTCTCATAGCAAGTCCCATGTCCTGTGAATAGTATAAGAATATGCACGTTAATTTAGCCAGGAAAACTTTGTAATATGATGACAAGTAGTCGACTTTTTTTTCATAATATTTATAGTTTAATAATACGTGTCTTAATACTTAAACTGCACTTAATTTTGCTAGTTTAGTTGCAGAGATTGTACAATATTGCAAAATTCAAGGTCTTTGTATTAACTTATTTATCTCAGTGATATGATATCTTGTAGGTCAATCTTCACATGATTTGGACACATTGTTTTACTCTGTCTAACCCAACCTAACCTAATTTCTTTTGCTTGAGTTGGTTCCACTCTGACCAGTAGTATGGTAGGTAAGGTCATGTAGGTGAAACTCCTTGTAGTTTTAATTTGGTTATTGTATGACCAGTTGTATGTCATATGGAAACATGATTTGAACCAGATAGCTCCGTTGTGTTGCCATTGCTGGAGAGGAATTCTTAATAAAATTAAGTATTTTTAATAATCCTATTACTTCACATTGGCTAGATTCAGATGGTTATATGGAGTTAAAAAGGTTGGGAAATACCTTATGGAGAACATTTGAAATTCGTGAAGAGTAAATTGTCATTGATTTTCGATATTTCGATGTTATATCGCATTTTTTATTTTATTTCGTATGACTTGGATACATATTGTTAGTGAGCCAGACACACACAAATGGATTTCATAAACGCAGCAGACGCGGTTCTGTGTATGGCTAGGATCCTACGTGGGATCCTAGCCATACATAGAACCGCGTCAGATGAGTTTATGAAATCCATTTGTGTGTCTAGCTAACTAACAATATGATATCCTAGGTTTACACTGTTTAAGAAATCAGGCATTAGGCAGTATTTCAGACATCAGTATTTATAGTATAACATGTCTACTTTCAACTGTGGCAGTATCCTGGGTGAGAGAGAGAGAGAGTGGACTGAGTGACTCTCCTTGTCCTGAGTACAAGAGCTGCCGTTTTGGAAGGGGGAGGACACCAAGTCCAACAGCAGTTATGCTGCTGCTCACCACTCAATAGCCCTTAGGTGGCATGACTATGGGGGGTCAACATATTGTATGCGAAAGTAATAAAGGTTATTAAACATTTTTATTTTATACTATATTTAATTTTCCCAATGATTCAAATAGTACAGTACAAATATACATTAAAATAACAAACCTGACAAAAATATGACTGTTCTCCCCATGTAAGGGCGGTTTACACGGTCAAACGGTTCGTCGAACACGGTTTGACAGACATGTGTTTGAAGTTATGTTCGAACGTGTGAACGGGGGATTTGGTTGTCGAACATGTTCCGTGTTCGACAACCAAATACCCGTTCACACGTTCGAACTTCACTTCAAACACTTGTCTGTCGAACCGCGTTCCACGAACCGTTTGACCGTGTAAACCCCCCCTTTACGGTCACAGTGTTATTACAGCTGTAGGACAAGAGGGTCACACGGCTGTTGCATGTAGCCGTATGACACTGAACATTTTGTGTTTATGTTAAGGCAGATTGGTGGCTACTTCAGACACAATAGCAGTAAAATTGTTATCCCTCATACACAGCATGTATTGTATGAAGAGGGGAAGCTAATGTCAGAAATTAGAAGTTACAGCTTTAAAATAGCAGTGTATCAAAGTAACCAGTGCCCTGAGCATGAACCTCGAGTCTAATTACAGTATAATTTAAGCTCCAACATTAGTTGCACATACCAGTGAGTGACCGTTTCATTTATTTCCTTATTGATAAAGTCTTATCAGGCTCTCTAGAGTTCTAACTTTTGCTTGAATGAGGTCGTATGGTCACTACCTAAGGTTACAGTCAAACTGAACGTGATTTGCTTGGAGGGTAGATGGTAGTACGTCGGAAGCAAGAAACAAGTATTATCTAAGGAGACTGACCACACTAGATGCAGATGCATCCAGTATGGTCACTTTTATTACAATAACATGAGAGTTCTTGCTGCCAAATCATTTAAGTAAGCCTCTACCCTCCAAGCAAATTGTGTTTGGTGTGGCTCTGCTCACACACATGGACACCAGATACATTGGAGGATTTTGGAGAGATAAAAGTAATTAACAGCAAGTGCTATCGGCTTCCCTTCTTGATAAAAAGAGTAGAAATATGTTTTGAGTAGAGTGGAAATCAGTTTTCTTCCAATGATCTCTAGAGAACACTATCTTCCTCAATAGCATAAAATTGAATGAGGTCGTATGGTCACTACCTAAGGTTACAGTCAAACTGAACGTGATTTGCTTGGAGGGTAGATGGTAGTACGTCGGAAGCAAGAAACAAGTATTATCTAAGGAGACTGACCACACTAGATGCAGATGCATCCAGTATGGTCACTTTTATTACAATAACATGAGAGTTCTTGCTGCCAAATCATTTAAGTAAGCCTCTACCCTCCAAGCAAATTGTGTTTGGTGTGGCTGTGCTCACACACATGGACACCAGATACATTGGAGGATTTTGGAGAGATAAAAGTAATTAACAGCAAGTGCTATCGGCTTCCCTTCTTGATAAAAAGAGTAGAAATATGTTTTGAGTAGAGTGGAAATCAGTTTTCTTCCAATGATCTCTAGAGAACACTATCTTCCTCAATAGCATAAAATTTTCTGTAACAAAGGACTAAGACCAATAGTGAAACTCTCCTGTGCTATAGATGGAAAACACTGAGATATGTATGGGCTGAATCAACCATTTTCGATGGATGTCAGTCATTTTACAGTGCAGAATATTGGTACCTTGATACCACTTTTTTTTTGTACATATTGCAAGATTACTGACCCTTCGATAGGCGTTGATTAAACTCACACATATCTGAAGTTTTTCAGGCTATAGTACAGAAAAGTTTCATATCTGCTCTTAGCCTTCTGTCGCAGAAAATTTCGTGATGTGGAGGCAGATAGTTCTCTAAAAACTATGGAAAAATCTTTCCATTGTACTCAGGACATTTATTGACACTTTTTATCAAGAAGGGAAGCCAATAGCACGAACTGTTCATTGGCGGTTTCTAAAAGCCACTATGTATCTAGCGTTCAGGTGTTTATGTATGGCAACACCGAACGGAATATGCTGGGAGAGTATAGAGTGGCGGGATACTTAATGGGTCAGTGGCAAGACTTAACTCATGTGATGCGAGTAGCCATACTGGATGTGGCTGCAACCAGTATGGCCACTCTTATTAGATAATAGGAATTGGGTCTTGCCATCGATCTACCACCTTCTACCCCACAAACAAAACACATTCAGTGCGGCCGTACCCTTAAGGAGTGACCATAAGACTCCATTACAGCAAAAGGAGGGCCTCCAGAGCCGAATAAAAATTGCTCCATTAATGAGGGAAGTTATGAAACCGTTATTCATTGCTATGTGCAGCTAATTTTGAGATCTAGTTTATACTGTAATGAGATCTCGAGTTTCTTCCTCAGAACACTGGTGACACTGATACACTGCTATTGAAGAGCTGTAGCTTCTAACCAATTTCTGGCACTAGTTTCCCCTCTTCATGTATCTTGAGGGATAACAGTTTTACTGCTTCTTTGTCTGAAGAAGCCACCAGCATCTGCCTTAACATACAAAATTTTCAGTGACTTAAGACCAAATGCAATAGCTGTGTAACCCTCTTGTACTACAGCTGTAATATTACTGAGGACTATGCAGCTTGCAAGTAGGATCCTCCGCTTGGGGAGAACTGTCAGTGCCTATACAATGAAATTAACATTAGGAAATACATAATTTGATATACCCTTTTCAGGCTTGATATGTGGATATCGGCAAATCCACTAATCAAATATAAAATACCAATCATACGTAAATATAATTATAAAATACTAATAAAATGTAAAATATCAATCAAATGTAAAATACCACAGTACAGAATATATGTGAAAGATCCAGATAAAGCTTGATTTTTATATTTTTACAGGAAACTCAAGTCTAAGAAAAAACTTCAATTGCAATGACTGCAGACAAAATGCACATGTTCTCTTCTTTCATGAGAGAATTTACTAGTATTTGTGAAGCTTTTTAAATCGATACCGATCAGCAAAGCGAGAAAAAGCCATATATAATTCAATTATAATGAAAACTGGTAAATAAAATGGTTGATTAATGCAAACCCTTAATATAAGAAACCATTTTCTCAAAAAATTACGCAAAGCCTTTAAAGTTTTGAATTATTTGCTAAAACGAAAGTTTTACTTGAACACCCAACATCACATTTCACTACACGATATGATGTTTTGTTCAATGAGTACATATAAAACTAAATGTAATTTACAGGAATGATGCAAACTTGGTAGTCGAGTCCAAAATATATTTAAAAAGTTAATTAGTTATACTATAACTATTTCTTCATAAATTTGATCAAACGCTGACCCCCAAATATCATTAAACTGTGGTTTGAATAGGTGCAAACCACATCTGAGGTATCTTCATGAAGAAGATGATATGGAGCTTAGAAAATGAATTAGTCTTGTTCAAGAAGGAGTCATTTAGTATGCAATTCTTTTTCAGTTATCCCTGTATTAAGATTAATTAGAATATGAGGCTATCTTTACATTATCGTGTCTTAGTGCACAATATTTTTTTCATTGTGTATTAAGAAGGTATTCTCATAGCAAGTCCCATGTCCTGTGAATAGTATAAGAATATGCACGTTAATTTAGCCAGGAAAACTTTGTAATATGATGACAAGTAGTCGACTTTTTTTTCATAATATTTATAGTTTAATAATACGTGTCTTAATACTTAAACTGCACTTAATTTTGCTAGTTTAGTTGCAGAGATTGTACAATATTGCAAAATTCAAGGTCTTTGTATTAACTTATTTATCTCAGTGATATGATATCTTGTAGGTCAATCTTCACATGATTTGGACACATTGTTTTACTCTGTCTAACCCAACCTAACCTAATTTCTTTTGCTTGAGTTGGTTCCACTCTGACCAGTAGTATGGTAGGTAAGGTCATGTAGGTGAAACTCCTTGTAGTTTTAATTTGGTTATTGTATGACCAGTTGTATGTCATATGGAAACATGATTTGAACCAGATAGCTCCGTTGTGTTGCCATTGCTGGAGAGGAATTCTTAATAAAATTAAGTATTTTTAATAATCCTATTACTTCACATTGGCTAGATTCAGATGGTTATATGGAGTTAAAAAGGTTGGGAAATACCTTATGGAGAACATTTGAAATTCGTGAAGAGTAAATTGTCATTGATTTTCGATATTTCGATGTTATATCGCATTTTTTATTTTACTTCGTATGACTTGGATAGACCGTGGGAATAGTGTTAGCTGATCGCTGGTGTTGTGTTCTTACTTCCATGGAGTATATATCGATTATTTTTTCCTTTTTCAGGAATTTATGCTGGCTACGTTTCTGAGAATTGCAAAATTTTCATTCAGGAGTCGGTAATAATTAGTCTCAGTTATAGTATCGTCATGTGTTGTAGTTTGTAATTTAGTGTAATTATTAATCCCCAATCAAATGAACAGTGGTCACGGACAGGTTGGAGCTGCGGAATTAAAGCTGGTAGCTCCTTCTAACCCCTCTTGGTTTGTTGCTTCTTTAGTTGAACACTAACCACTGTGCCGCCGTGGTCCTTTATTGTACATGATAATATAATATTGGGACACCGATTGCGTAGTGGTTAATGCTCACACCTCGGGAAGTGACACGCCTAAATTCTCGCCCACCACTTGGTGTTAAGGAGGGCATACAACTTTAATTCCCCAACTCCAACTTGACTGTGATCACCCCCAAGCAAATGGTGATTAACAAAGACTCACAAAACAACAAATAACAACATATATAAGGGCATCATTATTATCAGATGCAATCTAATAATTGATACATTGCTTTTAATTTATATATGTTCATATACCAATAATACTAGCAATAAACTGGGGTCTGGCTACATTCTCACTGAAGTCGAGGTTTTTAGTGAAGTTTAGTATATTTCATGTCTGTTTAGTCTTGTGTATGGAAAACTTTGGCTACTTAAGTGTGTGTTTGGGACTCTTGTGGTCAATATGTTCCCCATTTAGAAGTTTTAATTTATATTTTTCGTTACTTCGTCTATACTGATCGATCACAATTTAGATTTTAATTTTACATGCAGAATGTGTCTTGTCATGTAAATTAACATAGAGCAATGCCAGTTAAAAAATTTTATAGAAATAGTATTGGCTGGTTAAGTATTTGATGAATTGTAAAATACTACATTGTGTCCAAACTTAAAACACGTGCAGTTATTATTTTTGCTGTAAAACTGGTATTTATTATTAAAAGTAAAATACAACCAGAGGCTTGCATACTACATAGTCAAACCGCGTTTGGGGGTGTGAAGGCGACGTTAGTCCGACTTGACAGTTTAAAGGTTTGAGGATGTAGACTTGAGCTGTCAGGATTGTTCTACCTCCAAAGTGCATCCTTGGGGTTCTCAATCATCCTAGCATACTGTAAAATTGACATAGAGAGGAGAGAAAAATCATGGGGATTAACCATTAGTGCTGCCCCCTGGGGGATTATTGAGTCATTTGTATACTTACTGTCTCTGAAACAAAGATGTTGGCCCATAGAGGTTATTTGAATTTAGATCAACAAAGCTTTTTATTAATTAGTAATTATTTCGTTCATTAAAACGTAGTTTTAATAGAAATTGTGAGATATATGGTATACAGTGAAGCTTTTGAATGAAAATATAGTATTATTTTATGATGAAATAAAAAGCGATTTTTTTATTTGTATTACACCAAGCATGCTAAATAAAATGCATATAGTTATTTCCATTTTCAACTTCACAACATTATTCTGAGCAGGGATGAAAATTAAGGGTGTAGTAGTTAATTAAAAATAATATTAAAAAAAATAACCACGATGATGAAATACTGCCATCTACAGTAGGAAGTGGCAGCCATTGCCACTGAGGCAGCCAGTGCCACTAATGACTACTCATATGATAAAGAGATGAGGGCATCATGGTATATTCTGAGTGGTTTATATATGATGTTTTTAAGTTAAAATATTTTATTCGCCTTGAGATCATGATTATTTTCTTGCAGCTACTCATTACTCTTATTAATTACTTTCTAATTGAATATTTATATTTTCCGCTCTTCCATTTTTCTTCTATATGTGCAACACAACTGACTCCAGTTCACTTTTTTATGGATAAGAATAATGTGAGTTTCACACCAAGTACAGAGCTCTGACTTTATGCGAATTTGATTCATGCTCATAATTTTCTTTGATGCTTGTCAATTAAGATATCTGACAAAGTAAAATATACTTTGCATATGTCACATACTTTGATTTTCTTGCCTCAAAGAAAATATTGAAACAAGTTTAGTATTCGTTTGAGACTTGAATTGCGCATTACTATATTAGGAATTCGTCTGTTTGCTTACATGAAGTATTTGCACTATTTTAGACTTTCTGAACAGAATCACTAGGTGCTATTATAGTATGCGGTCCACTTCTGTATCTGTAGGCTGTAGTGCCCAAGCCTAACCTAAATGGTTTAGATATGGGTGCAATACTTTATATAGTGAGGTGACCCCATCTAAACGGTTTATTTTAGGGTACAATACTACATATAGTGAGGTGACCGCATACAATAACTTCACCGAACACATTTGCATAAAAAACTCATCTCATTTGTAATTGGTTTTTGGTAGTTGTTAGTCTCTCTGATGAGTTATCAGCTTGCATTGTGCATCCATCAGTATAAGGTTAAATGTGTCTAAATACAGCCGAGTTTCGTGTGACAAAAAGTTAAGTAGAGTTGTCAGACCAACTATATCAACATTACAATCCGTACTAAGAAAGTTGCATAAAACGAAATACTTTTTATTTTTTTACAGCAGCCATCTTGTAAGTTAAGTGCTAAAGACCCGTTTGTGGGTCTTCAGCACTTAACTCCGAAATGGCGGCTGGAAAATAAAGCACGAGGTTTCGTTTAATGCTACTCTTTTAGCGAATGCTTATGCTGATATGGCGAAGACAACTCGACATTTTGTCTCGCGAAAATACGGCTATAGTGCTCTTATATACACAGCTGTAAAGATTTAGGCCCGATTTCTTAAACAGTGTAAACCTAGGACATCATATTGTTAGTGAGCCAGACACACACAAATGGATTTCATAAACGCAGCAGACGCGGTTCTGTGTATGGCTAGGATCCTACGTGGGATCCTAGCCATACATAGAACCGCGTCAGATGAGTTTATGAAATCCATTTGTGTGTCTAGCTAACTAACAATATGATATCCTAGGTTTACACTGTTTAAGAAATCAGGCATTAGGCAGTATTTCAGACATCAGTATTTATAGTATAACATGTCTACTTTCAACTGTGGCAGTATCCTGGGTGAGAGAGAGAGAGAGTGGACTGAGTGACTCTCCTTGTCCTGAGTACAAGAGCTGCCGTTTTGGAAGGGGGAGGACACCAAGTCCAACAGCAGTTATGCTGCTGCTCACCACTCAATAGCCCTTAGGTGACATGACTATGGGGGGTCAACATATTGTATGCGAAAGTAATAAAGGTTATTAAACATTTTTATTTTATACTATATTTAATTTTCCCAATGATTCAAATAGTACAGTACAAATATACATTAAAATAACAAACCTGACAAAAATATGACTGTTCTCCCCATGTAAGGGCGGTTTACACGGTCAAACGGTTCGTCGAACACGGTTTGACAGACATGTGTTTGAAGTTATGTTCGAACGTGTGAACGGGGGATTTGGTTGTCGAACATGTTCCGTGTTCGACAACCAAATACCCGTTCACACGTTCGAACTTCACTTCAAACACTTGTCTGTCGAACCGCGTTCCACGAACCGTTTGACCGTGTAAACCCCCCCTTTACGGTCACAGTGTTATTACAGCTGTAGGACAAGAGGGTCACACGGCTGTTGCATGTAGCCGTATGACACTGAACATTTTGTGTTTATGTTAAGGCAGATTGGTGGCTACTTCAGACACAATAGCAGTAAAATTGTTATCCCTCATACACAGCATGTATTGTATGAAGAGGGGAAGCTAATGTCAGAAATTAGAAGTTACAGCTTTAAAATAGCAGTGTATCAAAGTAACCAGTGCCCTGAGCATGAACCTCGAGTCTAATTACAGTATAATTTAAGCTCCAACATTAGTTGCACATACCAGTGAGTGACCGTTTCATTTATTTCCTTATTGATAAAGTCTTATCAGGCTCTCTAGAGTTCTAACTTTTGCTTGAATGAGGTCGTATGGTCACTCCCTAAGGTTACAGTCAAACTGAACGTGATTTGCTTGGAGGGTAGATGGTAGTACGTCGGAAGCAAGAAACAAGTATTATCTAGGGAGACTGACAACACTAGATGCAGATGCATCCAGTATGGTCACTTTTATTACAATAACATGAGAGGTCTTGCTGCCAAATCATTTAAGTAAGCCTCTACCCTCCAAGCAAATTGTGTTTGGTGTGGCTGTGCTCACACACATGGACACCAGATACATTGGAGGGTTTTGGAGAGTTAAAAGTAATTAACAGCAAGTGCTATCGGCTTCCCTTCTTGATAAAAGAGTAGAAATGTGTTTTGAGTAGAGTGGAAATCAGTTTTCTTCCAATGATCTCTAGAGAACACTATCTTCCTCAATAGCATAAAATTTTCTGTAACAAAGGAATAAGACCAATAGTGAAACTCTCCTGTGCTATAGATGGAAAACACTGAGATATGTATGGTCTGAATCAACCATTTTCGATGGATGTCAGTCATTTTACAGTGCAGAATATTGGTACCTTGATACCACTTTTTTTTGTACATATTGCAAGATTACTGACCCTTCGATAGGGGTTGATTAAACTCACACATAAATGAAGTGTTTCAGGCTATAGTACAGAAAAGTTTCATATCTGCTCTTAGCCTTCTGTCGCAGAAAATTTCGTAATGTGGAGGCAGATAGTTCTCTAAAACTATGGAAAAATCTTTCCATTGTACTCAGGACATTTATTGACACTTTTTATCAAGAAGGGAAGCCAATAGCACGAACTGTTCATTGGCGGTTTCTAAAAGCCACTATGTATCTAGCGTTCAGGTTTATGTATGGCAACACCGAACGGAATATGCTGGGAGAGTATAGAGTGGCGGGATACTTAATGGGTCAGTGGCAAGACTTAACTCATGTGATGCGAGTGGCCATACTGGATGTGGCTGCAACCAGTATGGCCACTCTTATTAGATAATAGGAATTGGGTCTTGCCATCGATCTACCACCTTCTACCACACAAACAAAGCACATTCAGTGCGGCCGTACCCTTAAGGAGTGACCATAAGACTCCATTACAGCAAAGGGAGGGCCTCCAGAGCCGAATAAAAATTGCTCCATTAATGAGGGAAGTTATGAAACCGTTATTCATTGCTATGTGCAGCTAATTTTGAGATCTAGTTTATACTGTAATGAGATCTCGAGTTTCTTCCTCAGAACACTGATACACTGCTATTGAAGAGCTGTAGCTTCTAACCAATTTCTGGCACTAGTTTCCCCTCTTCATGTATCTTGAGGGATAACAGTTTTACTGCTTCTTTGTCTGAAGAAGCCACCAGCATCTGCCTTAACATACAAAATTTTCAGTGACTTAAGACCAAATGCAATAGCTGTGTAACCCTCTTGTACTACAGCTGTAATATCAATGAGGACTATGCAGCCTGCAAGTAGGATCCTCCGCTTGGGGAGAACTGTCAGTGCCTATACAATGAAGGTAACATTAGGAAATACATAATTTGATATACCCTTTTCAGGCTTGATATGTGGATATCGGCAAATCCACTAATCAAATATAAAATACCAATCATACGTAAATATACATATAAAATACTAATAAAATGTAAAATATCAATCAAATGTAAAATACCACAGTACAGAATATATGTGAAAGATCCAGATAAAGCTTGGTTTTATATTTTAACAGGAAATTCAAGTCTAAGAAAAAACTTCGTTTTCAATTAATACAGACAAAATGCACATGTTTTCTCTCATGAGAGAATTTACTATTTTTTGTGAAGCTTTTTTAAATCGATATCGATCAGCACGGTGAGATAAAACCATATATAATTCAATTATAATTAAAACTTATAAATAAAATGGTTGATTAATGCCAATTCTTAACACAAGAAACCAATTTCTCAAATAATTGTGCAAAGACTAAGATTTGAATTATTTGCTAAAACGAAATTCTTACTTGAGCACCCTACATCACTCTCATTGTACAATATGATGCATTGTTCAATGAGTACATATTTCAAAATAAAACTAAATGTAAAATACAGGAATGATGTAAACTTGGTAGTCGAGTCCAAAATATATTTAAAAAGAGGATTAGTTATACTATAACTATTTCTTCATACATTTGATCAAACGCTGACCTCAAAGGTATTCTTGGGAGAATACAAGGTACTTGTAAACAGAATCACCCACCTGCCTGAGAGTATGTCAGCAGTGCTGGAAAAAGTGCATTCATAATTTTTGCGCGTCAAAAAGTGTAGTTTTATCACTATTGATACTTTAATCATAAATATAAAAACTAAAAATAAAAACCTTCAAAAGTATGTCATTCAGCAAGATATTTTTTTTACTAATAGTTGCTTGTGATACTAGGACGGGAGAAGAAAATTACCCTCATTGGTACCGTGCACTGATACAGCCAATGGTACTGATGACTACTCATATGTCACTGATGATTACTCATATGATAAAAGAGATGAGGGCATCATGGTATATTCTGAGTGGTTTATATATGATGTTTTTTAAGTTAAATATTTTATTTTCCTTGAGATCATGATTATTTTCTTGTAGCTACTCATTACTCCTATTAATTACTTTCTTATTGAATATTTATATATTTCGCTCTTCCATTTTTCTGCTATATGTGCAAAACAACTGACTCCAGTTCACTTTTTATGGATAAGAATAATGTGAGTTTCACACCAAGTACAGAGCTCTGACTTTATGCGAATTTGATTCATGCTCATAATTTTCTTTGATGCTTGTCAATTAAGATATCTGACAAAGTAAAATATACCTTGCATATGTCACATACTTTGGTTTTCTTGCCTCAAAGAAAATATTGAAACAAGTTTAGTATTCGTTTGAGACTTGAATTGCGCATTACTATATTAGGAATTCGTCTGTTTGCTTACATGAAGTATTTGCACTATTTTAGACTTTCTGAACAGAATCACTAGGTGCTATTATAGTATGCGGTCCACTTCTGTGTCTGTAGGCTGTAGTGCCCAAGCCTAACCTAAATGGTTTAGATATGGGTGCAATACTTTACATAGTGAGGTGACCCCATCTAAACGGTTTATTTTAGGGTACAATACTACATATAGTGAGGTGACCGCATACAATAACTTCACCGAACACATTTGCATAAAAAACTCATCTCATTTGTAATGGGTTTTTGGTAGTTGTTAGTCTCTGTGATGAGTTATCAGCTTGCATTGTGCATCCATCAGCTTAGGGTTAAATGTGTCTAAATACAGCCGAGTTTCGTGGGACAAAAAATTAAGTAGAGTTGTCTAACTAACTATATCAGCATTACAATCCGTACAGAGAAAGTCACATAACACGAAATATTTTTTTTCTTTTTTTCCAGCAGCCATTTTGTAAGTTAAGTGCTAAAGACCCGTTTGTGGGTCTTCAGCACTTAACTCAGAAATGGCGGCTGGAAAATAAAGCACGAGGTTTCGTTTCATGCTACTCTTTTAGCGAATGGTTATGCTGATATGGCGAAGACAACTCGACATTTTGTCTCGCGAAAATGAGGTTATAGTGCTCTTATATACACAGCTGTAAAGATTTAGGCCCGATTTCTTAAACAGTGTAAACCTAGGACATTATATTGTTAGTTAGCCAGACACACAAATGGATTTCATAAACGCATCAGACGCGGTTCTGTGTATGGCTAGGATCCTACGTGGGATCCTAGCCATACATAGAACCGCGTCAGATGCGTTTATGAAATCCATTTGTGTCTAGCTAACTAACAATATGATATCCTAGGTTTACACTGTTTAAGAAATCAGGCATTAGGCAGTATTTCAGACATCAGTATTTATCGTATAACATGTCTACTTTCAGTTGTGACAGTATCCTGGGTGAGAGAGAGAGTGGTCTGAGTGGACTCTCCTTGTCCTGAGTACAAGAGCTGCCGTTTTGGAAGGGGGAGGACACCAAGTCCAACAGCAGTTATGCTACTGCTCACCACTCAATAGCCCTTAGGTGGCATGACTATGGGGGATATCATATTTGTATGCTTAAAGTATTAAAGGTAATTAAACATGTTTATCATATGCTATTTTATTTTACCAATGATACAAAAAGAGTGTCCCATCATTACAGACCTGACAAAATACACTGACACTTCTCCCCCCATGTAAAGGGCGGTCAAACGGTTCGTCGAACGCGGTTCGACAGACAAGTGTTTGAAGTTATGTTCGAACGTGTGAACGGGGTATTTGGTTATAGAACACGTTCCGTGTGAACGGGGTATTTGGTTGTCGAACACGTTCCGTGCTCGACAACCAAATACCCCGTTCACACGGAACGTGTTCGACAACCAAATACCCCGTTCACACGTTCGAATATCACTTCAAACACTTGTCTGTCGAACCGCGATCGACGAACCGTTTGACCGTGTAAACCCCCTTAACGGTCACACAGTGTTATTACAGCTGTAGGACAAGAGGGTTACAAGACTGTTGCACGTGGCCGAATGATACTGATCATTTTGTGTTTATGTTAAGGCAGATTGGTGGCTACTTCAGACAATAGCAGTAAAATTGTTATCCCTCATACACAGCATGTATTGTATGAAGAGGGGAAGCTAATGTCAGAAATTAGAAGTTACAGCTTTAAAATAGCAGTGTATCAAAGTAACCAGTGCCCTGAGCATGAACCTCGAGTCTAATTACAGTATAATTTAAGCTCCAACATTAGTTGCACATACCAGTGAATGACTGTTTCATTTATTTCTTTATTGATAGAGAAAGTCTTATTAGGCTCTCTAGAGTTCCAACTTTTGCTTGAATGAGGTCGTATGGTCACTCCCTAAAGTTACAGTCAAACTGATCTTGATTTGCTTGGAGGGTAGATGGTAGTACGTTGGAAGCAAGAAACAAGTATTATCTAATGAGACTGACCACACTAGATGCAGATGCATCCAGTATGGTCACTTTTATTTCAATAACACGAGAGTTCTTGCTGCTAAATCATTTAAGTAAGCCTCTACCCTCCAAGCAAATTGTTTTTGGTGTGGCTCTGCTCACACACATGGACACCAGATACATTGGAGGCTTTTGGAGAGAGAAAAGTAATTAACAGCAAGTGCTATCGGCTTCCCTTCTTGATAAGAGTAGAAAATGTGTTCTGAGTAGAGTGGATATCAGTTTTCTTCCAATGATCTCTAGAGAACACTATCTTCCTCAATAGCATAAAATTTTCTGTAACAAAGGACTAAGACCAATAGTGAAACTCTCCTGTGCTATAGATGGAAAACACTGAGATATGTATGAGCTGAATCAACCATTTTCGATGGATGTCCGTAATTTTACAGTGCAGAATATTGGTACCTTGATACCACTTTTTTTTGTACATATTGCAATATTACTCACCCTTCGATAGGGGTTGATTAAGCTCACACATATATCTGAAGTGTTTCAGGCTATAGTACAGAAAAGTTTCATTCTGCTCTTAGCCTTCTGTCGCAGAATATTTCGTGCTGTTGAGGCAGATAGTGCTCTCTAAAAACTATTGTAAAAAAAAATGCTTTAATTTGTACCCAAAACCTGTATTGACACTCTTTTATCAAGAATGAAAGCCAATAGCACGAACTGTTCACTAGCTGTTTCCAAAAGCCACTATATATCTAGCGTTCAGGTGTTTGTGTATGGCAACACTGAACGCAATATGCTGGGAGAGTATAGGTGGCGGAATACTTAATGGGTCAATAGCAAGATTTAATTCATGAGATGCAAGTGGCCATACTGGATGTGGCTGCATCCAGTATGGTCATTCTTATTAGATAATAGGAATTGGATCTTGCCATCGATCTACTACCTTCTACCACACAAACAAATCATATTCAGTGCGACCGTACCCTTAAGGAGTGACCATAAGACTCCATTACAGCAAAAGGAGGGCATCCAGAGCCGAATAAAAATTGCTCCATTAATGAGGGAAGTTATGAAACCGTTATTCATTGCTATGTGCAGCTAATTTTGAGATCTAGTTTATACTGTAATGAGATCTCGAGTTTCTTCCTCAGAACACTGGTGACACTGATACACTGCTATTGAAGAGCTGTAGCTTCTAACCAATTTCTGGAACTAGTTTCCCCTCTTCATGTATCTTGAGGGATAACTGTTTTACTGCTTCTGTGTCTGAAGAAGCCACCAGCATCTGCTTTAACATACAAAATTTTCAGTGACTTAAGACCAAATGCAATAGCTGTGTAACCCTCTTGTACTACAGCTGTAATATCACTGAGGACTATGCAGCCTGCAAGTAGGATCCTCCGCTTGGGGAGAACTGTCAGTGCCTATACAATGAAGGTAACTGTTATGATATAAGTGATCTAATCCTTTATTGATAATAAGGTTATTCCCTTTATCGCACCTCTTTTATTTTCATTGTACTTCTACCTATTTGGTTTCTAATGTTTATATTGATTGAGCCGACCGGCACCCATCTTGCAACAATAAACTGGAAGCCATGATATACGCTCATTATTAATACAAACCTTTACATTTGGCGACGAGTAAACCCTTCATGGATATGGGAAACCTCTCGAGTTTGGTTATATTACTGGCTTAAATAGATTCGCCTTGCAAGATTTCTGGTAGGTGCCAAATGTTTTGTTTGCCGACGCCAGGATTAGGCTACCATGGTTATGCCTAATTGGATCCTGGACTGATGCTGCGTGATTCACCTCGACTAGGCTAGTGTTGGATTTAAGCCTAGGTGCCCTGTATGATGTTGCTGCAGTTTTGGGCGCATGTTTCTTCAAGCCTAGCATACGTTTTTGCTACCCTAGCATATCGAATTGTCGGTTGTTTGGGTGCTACATTAGCCTAAGTGTTTGTGGATACTGGTAATATTACAGAATAGGTCCGCAATGTCGTCGTCGTTGAATCAGATTAGAATTGATTGTTTTAATCCATCGAAAATTTCCTTGGAATTATGGCTAAGCCTATTAGAGGCACATTTTAGTCATTTAAATGTCACTGAGGCTGACGAGAAAAAAAATCTCCTGCTTGTGTCATTGGGTACTGATGTTTTTAGTGTTTTAGGCAATCTTTGTGCTCCTGATTTGCCCCACACAAAGTCTTATGCAGACTTGGTTCAGTTATTGAAAGGTCATTTTATTGTTACGCCTTCTTATCACAGAAGTTTGCTAGCCTTCCAGCAAAGAAAAAAAAGGAAGGATGAGAGTGTAAAAGAATTGTATGCTGATTTAAAGGCTCTAGCAAAGCATTGTAATTTTGGCAACCAATTTGATGGTAGAGTAAGAGATCAGTTATTTATGGCTGTAGATGCTGAAGTTTATTTTTCAAATATAGTGGCTCTCAACATAGATCTCCAAGCAATGACCTCTCAGGCTATTTTGGAGAGAATTTTGAACATGGAAAAAGCATTTGTAAGTGTGAAAGATGAGGTTCAGTCACAGGTTCAGGTTGTAAGAAGAAAATATGTAGGTTTATCTTGTCAACATTGTGGTTCCTCTCATGACAGCTTTTATTGTAGATTTAAGCATTTATCATGTTATAATTGTCATAAAAAGGGTCATTTACAGAAGGTTTGTAAAGAAGCCAAAAGAGAGAGTGGTTATAGTACAGCTAAAGGTTCAAATAGACCAAGCAAGAAAGATTTTAGGAGTAAACCTAAGTTTAATAGTAGGAAAACTGTAAAGATTGTGAATGATCAAGATGTATCATTAAGTGATAATGATGATGAGGATGATAAAGTGTTAACTGTCAGAGATAAAATCTATGCTGTTCATGCTGAACAATTTTATTTTTCTGTTAATAAGATCCAAGTTCCTTTTGAGGTTGATAGTGGTGCTACTGTTTCAACTTTGAATAAAGATTGGGTTGAGAAGTTGAATTTGAAAGTTGAACAATGTAAGAAACCCTTACAGGCTTATGATGATTTTAAAATAAAGGTTTTGGGAAAAGTGGTTGCTCCTGTTGTGTATAATGGATATAATGTATCACAAGTCTTTTATGTTGTTGGTTCAAAGAATACAAATTTATGTGGTAAAAATCTAATGAAACAAGTTGGTATTTATTTAGCAGGATTAGATGGAAGTACCAAGGTTAACAATGTTCATAATGTAAGTGTTGAACAAGTGTTTGAAGATTATAATGTTAATGTAAGCAAACCTATTTCTAGCATTGTAGCTAAAATTCATATAAAGAGTGATGCTATTCCAAAGTTTGTAAAAGCACGTACTGTTCCATTTTACCATAAAGAGATGGTTGAAGAGGCCATTGATAAACTTGTAAGTGAAAATATTATAGAATCTTTTTCTCATAGTGAATGGGCTGCGCCTATTGTACCTGTGTTAAAAGAGAATAAGAAAGAAATTCGCATATGTGCAGATTTTAAGCATTTGAATAAGCAAATACAATGTGATAAATACCCCTTGCCTAAGATTGATGAACTTTTGTGCAGTGTTGGCAAAGGCAAAATTTTTTCTAAGATTGATTTGAAGAATGCATATTTGCAAATACCTGTTGAAGAACAAAGTCAAGAGTTTTTAGTTATTAATACACACAAAGGAATGTATAAATACAAGAGGTTGCCCTTTGGCTTGTCCTCTTCTCCTGGTATTTTTCAAAGATTTATTTCACAGATCTTATGTAATATTGATGGTGTTGCTGCATATATGGATGATATAGTTGTCAGTGGTGAAACTAAAGATGAGCATGATGAGAGACTCAAGAAAGTTTTAAATGTGTTGCAATCTCATAATGTACAGATAAATAAGAGTAAAACAGTTTTAAATATGGAATGTATTGAATATTTAGGTTACTGTATATCAAGTGAAGGAATAAAACCATCCCCAAAGAAGGTTAAAGCAATTTTGGATGCTCCTTGTCCTACCTCAGTAGCAGAGGTCCACTCATTTTTAGGGATGATTACATTTTACTGTAGATTTATTAAGAATTTTTCAACTAAATCAGCTCCATTGTATGATTTACTGAAAAAAGGTGCCAAGTTTGAATGGACAAAGATTGAACAGAATGCATTTAAATGTCTTAAACAAGATTTTGTAGACTCTAAAGTATTAGTAAATTTTGATGGGTCATATCCCTTGATTGTAGAAGTTGATGCTTCACCTGTTGGTGTAGGATGTGTGTTATTGCAAAAGGTCAATGGAGTAGAAAGACCTATTTATTTTGCAAGTAAGAAATTGAGTAGTGCTGAGATGAAATATTCACAGTTGGATAAAGAAGGATTGTCTTTGATTTTCGCTGTCAAAAGATTTAGATATTTTCTTTTGGGTAGAAAATTTATGGCCAGAACGGACCATAAACCACTTTTAGGATTGTTTGGTAAAGATAAGCCAATTCCTCAGAATGCCAATTCTAGGATACAAAGATGTTATTAATGTACCTTCAAGAGATGTAAGTAATAGTGCATGTGATGAGTTACCTATACAGACTCCAGTAGTGAGAAGGTCTCAGAGAAATATCAAGCCCCCTGATCGTCTTAATTTGTAAATAGTGTTTTGAACTCCTTATATAGAATTTTCATGTGTGCCTTGTTTTAAGAAGTTGATGACTTATTTTTTATATGTGATGTATTGCAAATTCTAGGGGAAAGGAATGTTATGATATAAGTGATCTAATCCTTTATTGATAATAAGGTTATTCCCTTTATCGCACCTCTTTTATTTTCATTGTACTTCTACCTATTTGGTTTCTAATGTTTATATTGAGTGAGCCGACCGGCACCCATCTTGCAACAATAAACTGGAAGCCATGATATACGCTCATTATTAATACAAACCTTTACATTAACATTAGGAAATACATAATTTGATATACCCTTTTCAGGCTTGATATGTGGATATCGGCAAATCCACTAATCAAATATAAAATACCAATCATACGTAAATATAAATATAAAATACTAATAAAATGTAAAATATCAATCAAATGTAAAATACCACAGTACAGAATATATGTGAAAGATCCAGATAAAGCTTGGTTTTAATATTTTTACAGGAAATTAAAGTCTAAGAAAAAACTTCATTTTCAATGAATACAGAAAAAATGCACATGTTCTCTTCTTTCATGAGAGAATTTACTATTATTTGTGAAGCTTTTTAAATCGATACCGATCAGCAAAGCGATAAAATGCCATATATAATTAAATTATAATTAAAACTTATAAATAAAATGGTTGAATAATGCCAATTCTTAACACTAGAAACCAATTTCTCAAATAATTGTGCAAAGACTAAGATTTGAATTATTTGCTAAAACGAAATTCTTACTTGAGCACCCTACATCATTCTCATTGTACAATATGATGCATTGTTCAGTGAGTACATATTTCAAAATAAAACTAAATGTAAAATACAGGAATGATGTAAACTTGGTAGTCGAGTCCAAAATATATTTAAAAAGAGGATTAGTTATACTATAACTATTTCTTCATACATTTGATCAAACGCTGACCTCAAAGGTATTCTTGGGAGAATACAAGGTACTTGTAAACAGAATCACCCACCTGCCAGAGAGTATGTCAGCAGTGCTGGAAAAAGTGCATTCATAATTTTTGCGCGTCAAAAAGTGTAGTTTTATCACTATTGATACTTTAATCATAAATATAAAAACTAAAAATAAAAACCTTCAAAAGTATGTCATTCAGCAAGATATTTTTTTTACTAATAGTTGCTTGTGATACTAGGACGGGAGAAGAAAATTACCCTCATTGGTCCCGTGCACTGATACAGCCAATGGTACTGATGATTACTCATATGTCACTGATGATTACTCATATGATAAAAGAGATGAGGGCATCATGGTATATTTTGAGTGGTTTATATATGATGTTTTTAAGTTAAAATATTTTATTCTCCTTGAGATCATGATTATTTTCTTGTAGCTACTCATTACTCTTATTAATTACTTTCTAACTGAATATTTATATTTTTCGTTCTTCCATTTTTCTTCTATATGTGCAACACAACTGACTCCAGCTCACATTTTATGGATAAGAATAATGTGAGTTTCATACCAAGTACAGAGCTCTGACTTTATGCGAATTTGATTCATGCTCATAATTTTCTTTGATGCTTGTCAATTAAGATATCTGACAAAGTAAAATATACTTTGCATATGTCACATACTTTGGTTTTCTTGCCTCAAAGAAAATATTGAAACAAGTTTAGTACTCGCTTGAGACCTGAACTGTGCATTACCATATTAGGAATTCGTCTGTTTGCTTCCATGAAGTATTTGCACTATTTTAGACTTTCTGAACAGAATCACTAGGTGCTATTATAGAATGCGGTCCACTTCTGTGTCTGTAGGCTGTAGTGCCCAAGCCTAATCTAAACGGTTTATATTAGGGGGCAATACTACATATAGTGAGGTGACCGCATACAATAACTTCACCGAACACATTTTCATAAAAAACTCATCTCATATATAATTGGTTTTTGGTAGTTGTTAGTCTCTCTGATGAGTTATTAGCTTGCATTGTGCATCCATCAGTATAAGGTTAAATGTGTCTAAATACAGGCCGAGTTTCGTGGGACAAAAAATTAAGTAGAGTTGTCTAACTAACTATATCAGCATTACAATCCGTACAGAGAAAGTAACCTAAAACGAAATATTTTTATTTCTTTTTTTTCCAGCAGCCATTTTGTAAGTTAAGTGCTAAAGACCCGTTTGTGTGTCTTCAGCACTTAACTCAGAAATGGCGGCTGGAAAATAAAGCACGAGGCTTCGTTTAATGCTACTCTTTTAGCAAATGGTTATGCTGATATGGCGAAGACAACTCGACATTCTGTCTCGCGAAAATACGGTTATAGTGCTCTTATGTACACAGCTGTAAAGATTTAGGCCCGATTTCTTAAACAGTGTAAACTTTGGACATCATATTGTTAGTTAGCCAGACACACACAAATGGATTTCATAAACGCATCAGACGCGGTTCTGTGTATGGCTAGGATCCTACGTGGGATCCTAGCCATACATAGAACCGCGTCAGATACGTTTATGAAATCCATTTGTGTGTCTAGCTAACTAACAATGTAATATCCTAGGTTTACACTGTTTAAGAAATCAGGCATTAGGCAGTATTTCAGACATCGGTATTTATAGTATAACATGTCTACTTTCAGCTGTGACAGTATCCTGGGTGAGAGAGAGAGTGGTCTGAGTGGACTCTCCTTGTCTTGAGTACAAGAGCTGCCCTTTTGGAGGGGGAGGACACCAAGTCCAACAGCAGTTATGCTGCTGCTCACCACTCAATAGCCCTTAGGTGGCATGACTATGGGGGGGTCAACATATTGTATGCAAAAGTAATAAAGGTAATTAAACATGTTTATTTTATTTTCCCAATGATTCAAAAAGTACAGTACAAATATATAAATAACAAACCTGACAAACACACACTGACAGTTCTCCCCATGTAAAGGGCGGTTTACAAGGGGTCAAACGGTTCGTCGAAAGCGGTTCGACAGAAGTGTTTGAAGTGATGTTCGAACGTGTGAACGGGGTATTTGGTTGTCGAACACGTTCCGTGTTCGTCAACCAAATACCCGTTCACACGTTCGAACATCACTTCAAACACTTGTCTGTCGAACCGCGATCGACGAACCGTTTGACCGTGTAAACCCCCTTAACGGTCACACAGTGTTATTACAGCTGTAGGACAAGAGGGTTACAACACTGTTGCACGTGGCCGAATGATACTGATCATTTTGTGTTTATGTTAAGGCAGATTGGTGGCTACTTCAGACAATAGCAGTAAAATTGTTATCCCTCATACACAGCATGTATTGTATGAAGAGGGGAAGCTAATGTCAGAAATTAGAAGTTACAGCTTTAATATAGCAGTGTATCAAAGTAACCAGTGCCCTGAGCATGAACCTCGAGTCTAATTACAGTATAATTTATGCTCCAACATTAGTTGCACATACCAGTGAATGACTGTTTCATTTATTTCCTTATTGATAGAGAAAGTCTTATTAGGCTCTCTAGAGTTCCAACTTTTGCTTGAATGAGGTCGTATGGTCACTCCCTAAAGTTACAGTCAAACTGAACTTGATTTGCTTGGAGGGTAGATGGTAGTACGTTGGAAGCAAGAAACAAGTATTATCTAATGAGACTGACCACACTAGATGCAGATGCATCCAGTATGGTCACTTTTATTCCAATAACATGAGAGTTCTTGCTGCTAAATCATTTAAGTAAGCCTCTACCCTCCAAGCAAATTGTTTTTGGTGTGGCTGTGCTCACACACATGGACACCAGATACATTGGAGGCTTTTGGAGAGAGAAAAGTAATTAACAGCAAGTGCTATCGGCTTCCCTTCTTGATAAGAGTAGAAATGTGTTCTGAGTAGAGTGGAAATCAGTTTTCTTCCAATGATCTCTAGAGAACACTATCTTCCTCAGTAGCATAAATATTTCTGTAACAAAGGACTAAGACCAATAGTGAAACTCTCCTGTGCTATAGATGGAAAACATTGAGATATGTATGAGCTGAATCAACCATTTTCGATGGATGTCCGTAATTTTACAGTGCAGAATATTGGTACCATGATACCACTTTTTTTTTTGTACATATTGCAATATTACTCACCCTTCGATAGGGGTTGATTAAGCTCACACATATATCTGAAGTGTTTCAGGCTATAGTACAGAAAAGTTTCATTCTGCTCTTAGCCTTCTGTCGCAGAATATTTCGTGCTGTTGAGGCAGATAGTGCTCTCTAAAAACTATTGTAAAAAAAATGCTTTAATTTGTACCCAAAACCTGTAATGACACTATCAAGAATGAATTCCAATAGCACAAACTGTTCACTAGCTGTTTCCAAAAGCCACTATATATCTAGCGTTCAGGTGTTTGTGTATGGCAACGCTGAACGCAATATGCTGGGAGAATATAGGGTGGCGGGATACTTAATGGGTCAGTGGCAAGAATTAACTCATGCGATACGAGTGGCCATACTGGATGTGGCTGCATCCAGTATGGCCATTCTTATTAGATAATAGGAATTGGATCTTGCCATCGATCTACTACCTTCTACCCCACAAACAAATCATATTCAGTGCGGCCGTACCCTTAAGGAGTGACCATAAGACTCCATTACAGCAAAAGGAGGGCCTCCAGAGCCGAATAAAAATTGCTCCATTAATGAGGGAAGTTATGAAACCGTTATTCATTGCTATGTGCAGCTAATATTGAGGTATAGTTTATAGTGTAACTAGAACTCGAAGTTCTTCCTCAGAACACTGGTGACACTGATACACTGCTATTGAAGAGCTGTAACTTCTAACCAATTTCTGGCACTAGTTTCCCCTCTTCATGTATCTTGAGGGATGACAGTTTACTGCTGCTGTGTCTGAAGAAGCCACCAGCATCTGCCTTAATATGCAAAAATTTTCAGTGACTTAAGACCAAATGCAAAAGCTGTGTAACCCTCTTGTACTACAGTTGTAATATCACGGAGGACTATGCAGCTTGCAAGAAGAATCCTTCGCTTGGTGAGAACTATCAGTGCCTATACAATGAAGGTAACATTAGGAAATACATAATTTGATATGCCCTTTTCAGGTTTGATCTGTGGATATCAGCAATCCACTAATCAAATATAAAATACCAATTATATGTAAATATAAATATAAAATACTAATAAAATGCAAAATATCAATCAAATGTAAAATACCACAGTACAGAATATATGTGAAAGCTCCAGATAAAGCTTGGTTTTGATATTTTTACAGGAAACTCAAGTCTAAGAAATTAACTTCATATTTAATGAATACAAACAAAATGCACATGTTCTCTTCTTTCATGAGAGAATTTACTATTATTTGTGAAGCTTTTCAAATTGATACCGATCAGCAAAGCGAGAAAAAGCCATATATAATTCAATTATAATGAAAACTGGTAAATAAAATGGTTGATTAATGCAAACCCTTAATATAAGAAACCATTTTCTCAAAAAATTACGCAAAGCCTTTAAAGTTTTGAATAATTTGCTAAAACGAAAGTTTTACTTGAACACCCTACATCACATTTCACTGCACGATATGATGCTTTCTTCAATGAGTACATATAAAACTAAATGTAATTTACAGGAATGATGCAAACTTGGTAGTCGAGTCCAAAATATATTTAAAAAGAATTGGTTATACTATAACTATTTCTTCATAAATTTGATCAAACGCTGACCCCCAAATACATTCTTGAGAGAATATACAAGGTTATTGTGAATGGAATCACCCACCTGCTAGTGAGTATGTTAGCAGTGCTGGAAAAAGTGCGTTCATAATTTTGCGACCCAAAAAGAGTAGTTTTATCACTAATGATAAAAAAAAACATTTTTCACTAATAGTTGCTTGTGACACCAGGACGGGAGAAGAAAATTGCCCTCATTGGTCCCGTGCACGGAAAAAAAACATAAAACAAATAGACAAAGATGGGGAGTGTTATGACTTATCAAATGTTAAGGGATACTAAGACATGTGAAACGAATAAACAAGTAACTTCTGCGTAGATGTAAGCATAGTTAAAAGATCCGTAACTGAGGGAAAACTTAACATCACGCTATCAAGGATAGTCTATTTAACTCTAAAGATCTCCAGTTGTACAGTCGCAACTGGAGACTGATGCCATGGACCAACCTATTACATGGACAAAAATCTTATGCTACTATTTCACTATTAGCCTAATAAATATCATGTAATAATCTCCAAAATGATGCTAGTAAGGAGGAATGTGTCCTGAAGGCCGTAATCACGGAGAGCACAGCCAGCAATGATACAAGTGTATGAAAGAAAATTCAATGCTGAACTTATGGGAACTTTAACTTCGTCTGAACATCTATTTGGTATATTCTAAGACTACCAAGAAGCACCAATTCCATATTACACAATTTAAGTCCTACATACTTATTAATAACACAGTACAGAGATATGCAGCTTTTGAATTTATAAAATCAATAAACAGCTTTCTCTTTGTGCTGATTCAATATCACTCAAGTGGATATAGTACTCAGTCATATTTCATATCCAGATATACCAACCAACAACTGGATCATTACTGAAGCTACGAATAACTTTTTTTTTTTAAGATAAATGAAGAGTACAGTTAAAGACAAATGTATTTTAAGATGCTGTTATCCTAAGATTTGATAGTAATGACCAATTACCAATTTAAATATTCAATATTCTGTTAAGGAATGAAGACTAATACAAATATAGTCAAATGAAAATCAATAAAAGCAATTAACATTTCACAGAACAAAGGGTAAATGGGGGTTTACACAAACAGTTCGTCGAACGCGGTTCGACAGACAACTGTTTGAAGTGATGTTCGAACGTGTGAACGGGGTATTTTGTTGTCGAACACACCAAATACCCCGTTCACACGTTCGAACATCACTTCAAACACTTGTCTGTCGAACCGCGTTCGACGAACCGTTTGACCGTATAAACCCCCCTTAAAAGCTACTTGGTTTACTTCATAAAATAATCTTGTCTCTGAGGTGGAAGAATGTGAGAATATAGAAACAGCAGCTTTAAACATACTTTCTATATATTGAGAAGGGAAAATCTATGTATGGAACACCTAAATCTTTACATATATACTTACATTACTTATATAAGATAAAAAAAAATAGGTATTACTGGATTTGAAGAACACCACTGAGTACTTGATGTTTAGAAATAGCAATACATAGGTGAATGCGCATTACTGAACCAAAAGAGCACATGTGCATTACGAAACAAAAGAGCACACTCAGATTACATTTACCTAATTCTAATTTTATATTTAAGTTGCAAAAAAACAAAAACAGACTTGACTATATGATGCCATAGCCATATCAGGAAGGCTGAAGATCATCATATAGTGATATATTGTTATGTATTGTGAGGAGTGTAGTAAAATGTCTGATGGAGGAAGTTTGAGAGGATATAAAAGGTAGAAGAAAAGAAATGGTGATGAGAAATGCTAAGACTGAATTATTTGAATGAGAAAGAGAAGGATGTGAGTAGAAAACA
Organism: Halocaridina rubra; assembly: GCA_037179515.1. NCBI lineage: Eukaryota > Metazoa > Arthropoda > Malacostraca > Decapoda > Atyidae > Halocaridina > Halocaridina rubra. The sequence goes on along the minus strand of JAXCGZ010015599.1, from coordinate 11,396 downwards.
TGAATGAGGGGTCGGGACTAGACTGGGAGTTTTATGGAGGGACTTCATATTTCTTCTTCTCCTAAGCTGCCTAGCCGAGCACCCCAAAGTCTCTAAGGAAGGCCATAACCGATTTGGGGAATTCCTACAGAGCTCTCAAGGAGTGTATGGTGTGTTGTTGGCAAATGTGGTTGTGTGCAATGCAGCTTTCCATAATGTGCTTGATTATATGAGGTTACGGGTTACATCCTGGAGAGGCTTCATCAGCGGAGTCATCCAGCCACTTTTGGTAGCTCAGAAGGGCTGGGTGGCGCCCATACTCCAGCCTGGCCTGGTGGACTGGTCCTGTCATGGAAAAGAAGATTCAGAAGGATGAGTGAAAGGTGACTTCGTATGAAGCTGGTTTGGGGAGGGAAAGGGGGAAGAGATCACAGACTTTGTTCTGCAACATCATCTACTAGCTGTTGTTTTACGGCTCCTTGATGTGTGAAGGTGTTCTGCTATCCAGTGTAGTGGGTGGAGTTGGTTTGTAGAAGTTGCCGCAATGATTTGTCTTTCATGTCAGGGTGGTCCCTGACTGAAAGGATACTGGTTTCTTAGTGTAAGTAGTCTGTAGATGTAGTAGCTATGCAGCCTGTGATTATTTCTAAGGTTTTGTTATATATTGTCTGTAGGGTGCTGTGGTGTGCTTTAGTGAGATTAGAAGCCTAAGCAAGGCTTGCATATTTCATCATTGAGATTATACACTATTTTGCATTTATTCTATAATGGGAATTTCAATGTTGTGTCTAAATGTTGCATGGACATGTGACTTGAGGACATCAAGTCTGGATGTCGGCCTGTTTTTTATAATTGAGACAACTTTAAATAACAATGATGTATCGTATGTTATCCCAAGGATTTTAGGTCAATGACTGGCTGGAATGGAATGTGATAATGTTCTGCTGTCCAGGTTGTGAGGAGAGTAACCGTGGATTTATCTGGGGCAAATTCAGACCTCTTTGTAGTGAACCAGTAGTCCTGTGTGTTAAGGTAGGGTGGGAGAAGGTCTGAAACTGTATTTATATACTGATATGTGCTTGTGAGTGCTGTCTGCTTAGGATGCTACCTGTACCTGGGATGATTGTGGTGTGGGTGGATCATGCATGTATAGATTAAAGAGTGTAGGTGATAAAGAGGGATCCTTGAGGGGCTTCATTTGTATGTTTCTGATGCTGGATGTTTGACCTGTAATTGATATGTGAGCACATCTGCCAGCGAGGTAGTGGGCGACCATCTTTTTGTATCATTGTTCATGTATGTGTTGAAAATCTTAGTGGAAAATGGTATCAATGACCTGTCTTATGTCTAGTGTGAAGAAAAGTGTCCGATGCTCTGGCCTAGCTGAAATGATGCCTTCAAAAATTTTTGTGTCATGTCAATATGAAGAACGTTTGAGGAGCATAATGGTCTGAAATAGTGTAGTGACGGGGTTGAGGAAATGTGAGTGGAGATTTGTTGCAATAAGTTGTCTGGTAAATTTAGAGGGGTGCAAAATAGTGAAATGGAACAATGTGATGAATATATGTTGTATCTGTAATTTATGATAAAGTAATATATCAAATTATTATTCCTGAATTAATTAATCTATATACAAGTAACAAACACTATTTTTCTATCACAGTAAGTTCAAGAGTGTGCTCTTTGAGAATAAATATTATCATTCTGTAGCCTTCTGGACAAGAAAGTACCAAAATACAAAACATGTTTGCAATCCACACTGTACTAATTTCCTGTGTTTAATCAATGCATAAAAGAAATAGTGAGACTGTGATGATAATGATTTCTTCACTGTCTTTCACAATTTCACAAGGCAAAATATTTCACATGAAGACGACCTCATTATTGTGAAATTTCTATAAAGAAATTCTTGTACATTATTTGTAAATGCGTATATAACAGTATATAACTTCATAGGTAAAGATGTGAAATAAGAAGTTACATAGTACAGTATTACAAATTACTGACCTAAAATTATGTACACAAAGAAATGCATCAACGTAACTTTGAAAGTTTTCCTCTATCTAATACATACATATATATACTCGTGCATGCACAATATATGCAATCTCCTTGTAAGGAAGGTGGCCAAGTCAGAGCAAACACATTCACCATAAGCTAATATTCCTATATTACTCCCCTTAGCTCCTTGGGGACTTAGGGTTGCCACTATTCCCCCCACCACCCTCCCTGGGTCATCCACAAAGTAAGTTGACAAGGATCATCTGCCGCGAGGCCTGACAGCCCGCAGCTGGTTATACCCCCAACCGCTTCATATCATAGCAATACCCCCCGCACACCCACTTACCCTAGTTTACTGCACGAGCACCTTGCGAGACCTCCCACTGTACGCAAAGTTATATTTACTTTAACTGTAGCTATTACCCTCTTACTTATTAGTTCAACTGCATGTCTACTTCTCTCTTAAATTGTATAAGAATAAACACTGTACAAAAATGGAAATAAATATTTGTATGTTTGTTTTTTTGCTTGTTCTACATTGATAACGATTCATAAACTTAAGTAAAAGGTCACAGTATAAACAACCATATACAATATGTATTAAAACAGATATACTTCATTCATGCTTTGTGTGGCCAAACATTCTAGCTTTTAGTTCATTTACATATGTGTCTAGGTACATGTGCAAAAACTGAGTTACTCCAAGTAAGGATGTCCTTGATGAATGGAAATTCAAGCCCATCATGTCCACCAATCCAGAATGCTGTTTGCCGTTTTATGAGTCATTATTAATCCCCATTCGAAAGGGGGTGGACAAAGATAGGTTGAACCTAGAAAAAAAAAGGCTGGATGTCCTTCCTACCGCCCTGTGGTTGGTTCGATTGTCTGTCTGTTACCTCCCGAGTCGAGTACTCTAACCACTGCTCTACAGTAGTCCCCATACACCAATCAAGAATACTATCCTAAATTCTAACCAATATTGTTTAGAAATGTCTAAAAGATCTTATGTTTCTAGGACACATATTTCTGCTAAATATGAAACTATCTCACTGTAATAATTTGGCATGCTCAAATTAGCCCTTCATTCACTTAAACAAATTCATAACTAAAAGTGTACAAAATGGTGTTAATTACAGTACAGCAACACCATTAATAAAGTTTGTTGCAAGCTCTTCATAGAAAGCTTATCTCACACTCAAAAGCTGTTCATTTTGGGCAATGGTAGCTGTGACATTTACTGATGATCAATTATCTTGGAAATTTTTCTGTATTTAAAAAATCGAAGTTAACAAACTCTCAAAATTATAAGCATATACAGTAACATTACTTGTTCGGCGTTTTATGTCACTGTAAACCTCAATAATGGGGATGGAAAGACAGGTTGGAGCTGGGGAATTATGACTGGATGACCTTCCTAGCTCCCCGTGGTGGGCTCAATACGGGTTTGTCACTTTTCAAGTCGAGCGCTTTAACCACTGCGCTCCCAAGGGACCCTAATAATAATAATAATAATAATAATAATAATAATAATAATAATAATAATAATTTTAATTCACATGCGAATAGGGATGGACACAGAGAGGTTGAAATTGGGAAATTAAGGCCGGTTACCCTTCCTGACGACCTGTGGTGGGGTCAATCACGGGTCTGTCACTTTCCGAGTTGAGCACTCTAACCACTATGCTGCCGTGGTCCTCATAAATAGGATTAGTAGTAGATAAATATTTAGTAACAATAAATTTGTTTTAGTTCTGGAAAGGAGGCTGCTGTATATAAAACTGAGTTAAATCGAACAAATCATAAATTAATAAACAAAAATATATATCAATTAAACAAAATACGGCAAAACTACATATTTTTATATACTGTACTTAGCAATGGAGGGCAGAAATCCAGAATGTACTGTAACCTGAATTTAAGGTTCGCTTGCTGTTAAGAACTTTTCTCTTAGAATCCTCAGAGATTTAGCAAGGTGCTTGAGAGACCATATGCTGCAAGAAAAGAATTTGCTTCAACAAAAATGCAACAATAATACTTCATTATTTATGTATATACACACCAGAAGCAGTTATTCCTGTTACTATAATTAAAAAGTGTTATGAAGTCCAAAAACTATCTGACCGGCAATCATTCAGACAAGTCTAAATATATACTTTGGTGTCCAAGATTGGCACCAATTGTATTCATCAGATACAATAACCATTCAGTAAATATTACACAGTAAATTTACTAAATCAGTTATTTAACATTTATAAATATCACAATATTTACTTTTGCAAATATTTATCTTTGGTCTCACTTCGATTTTTCAAACTGATCTAACCAATCTAAGTTAACCTACCCAGTTTTAGTGAATGTTACTACAAAAACTATGAACAAATATCAGGTTAGGTTGCTTTGGTTAATCGGCAAAAGCAAAAATAATTAAGAATAACCATATATTTTCTTTTGTTAAATAATTTCTTTCAAGTTTTACATACTGTGTTACTTCAGAATGACATCGTACACCTTATGAAACTTGGTTTATATTGCACTGCACTCAAGCTTGGCTAACCAAACATAGCCAGGTCAAATTAGGTTAGGCTAGACTACAATGAACGCTAAACTAAATTTAAGAAGTAGGAATCATACTCCAGTGGCACTGCCAACTATGCCTACATATATGAATAAGCAATGTATTGCCAGCCATAGAAGATAACAAAACATATATGTACATACACGAACAACTGCTGGTCAAATAGGATATTATACCTCCAGTGACTGACAGCCACTTAAACAGTCACAACAATTATCAAATGAATTTTTAATTCAGTTTAATATTTGGTAAAGGTCCAGTATAACTACGACGACTTAATTCTACCCTTCCCAATAAGGTAAAAGTTACTTCGCATTGGCATATTTTTACTAACCTAACCTAAGGTTAGGTTAGGTTAAGGTTAGGTTTAGGCTAGGTTTAGGTTAGGTTAGTACAAATATGCCAGTGCAAAGTAACTTTACATTATAGAGGAGGGTAGAATTAAGTCGCCGGAGTATTACTGGACTTTTGCCAAATATTTAAGAAACTGTTCATATAACAAAGTGTACTTATGTAAATATATATACACTAGCCTTAAATCCCCTTGTGAGAGGTGTGGCCGACTCAAAGCACACATTCACCAGAAGCCAAGTCATCCTAATCACCCATCTAATTTCCTTTTGGATGAAGGGTCACCATAATTCCCTCATCCTTCACTCTTTGGGTCACCATCTGGGTAACTGGGCAAGAATCTTCTGCCGTGAGGCCCAACAGCCGTAGTTGGCTTACCACTACTGCTTCATCTCAAGGCAACCCTGCCTACATCCTTTCGCCCCAGTTTACAGCACTGAGCTGGTGCATGGAAATCCATTTGGTCTACATCACTTATTCATGGTCTCCTTTCACTCATTCTATCTCTTCCCTGCTCCACTAACATACCACGTGCATCAACTGTTCTTTACACCTCATCCATTTTATATGTACTGGATAAAACTCAACAGTATATATGGTAAGGAAATTAAACAGGCACAATTAATTCCACGGGTATATTTCAGAAGTTTGCTCTCACTCACCCAGTTATTAAAAAAAAAAAAAATCAGAATTTTTTAATAATTCCTATTGAGTTTTAAACATTCCTGAATAAGTCACAGGGAATATGGTGGACTTCTACCCAGCCAAGTTCACGGTCAATCTCTTGACTCACTCTCTCTCAAAATCCCATAATAATTAAATGCACAACAAAGCACTGATGGAACTTGATTAAGACTTTTCTACTTACCATAATTAAGAATAAATTGCTCCTAACAACTGCCTAAGTATCAGCCATCCTCTTGTCTGTCTCTCACTAAGGTAAACCGCTTCACAGAAAAATTATTGGAACTCCGAAATTTGAATCGTAAAGGTAGCTGATAAACTCTTAAAAAGTAAGGGAGGGTTGGGGGATGGAGCCTCTGGGACAGATGTAAGGAATGGTTATTAAGAAATATTTCAAAACTGGAATTACAACTTAGAATTACCTGAAAACTGATGTCTTACGGACTCAAGTATCACAATATACGTAATTTCTCTTGGTATGACATTTTAAGTACATTACTCAAAAGTCTATTTCAGCAGAATTTCTAAAATTTAAGAATAGTAAAACAAGAAATCTTATCAATTCAACTGGCTGGGCCCTAAACATAAATAAAAGTACAAATGGCAAAGATTTGTTGAGAAGAGGCAATGCTATTGTAGATGAAACACAAGTCCAAGAAAAACTATAACTCAAAATCTTTTACCAGAGGAAAACAATAAAAGTCATCAAACTTGCAATGATATTATCACTATACCAGAAAACGACAATATCCACAATTTTAGTTATAACAAAAGGCAAAATATTAAAAAAAAAACTCAGAAATACCATGTTATAATGAACAGATCAATTGAAGCAATAATTATAATAATAATAATACACAAATTACATCGCTTAATGTAATACAGCCCTGAAGAGGAAAATACCCCAATAGGACTAATCCCTTGGGTGGTGGATGGGGAAACCCCTCCCTAGAAGGTTAATCCGAATATCAAATAAGGAATCGCGGACCAAAAGAGGGGACCAGGATAGGCCTTGCAAGCCACTGGTGATTAACAATCACTGAGCGGACATTAAATAGTCCATGGATCTTCAGACTGACAAACTTCGGCCTACCTGGTGTCGAGAGAGAGAGAGAGAGAGAGAGAGAGAGAGAGAGAGAGAGAGAGAGAGAGAGAGAGCCATCTCCGATGAAAAGTTACATTAATGCGATTTACCCAAGACTCGTTGAAACACGAAGATTAAACTCGATCCACAGAAAGAAACTTAACTTTTCTCATTACAGCATCTCATCTTGATTAAAAAAAAAGCACTGTCCGTAGTTTCAAAAGGATTAAAAAGAGCCAGAGAAAGGTTACTTGTTATTATATCAAGATACTATGATTGCTTTTATTCATAATATAATGTTAACTAAACTGACGTTATACAAATTGTTGTTGTTGTTGTTGTTATTATTATTATTATTATTATTATTATTATTATTATTATTATTATTATTATTATTATTATTATTATTATTATTAATTCAGCACTTGTCACTATTACATATAAACTTGAAATGCTCTAGGTAATAGAGTCTGTTATATTATTTAAAAAAGTATACGCTCATACTGGTACATATAACATTCCACAATATTGATTTGTTTGTGTGATATCATTATGCGTACTTATTCGACATTTACCAAAATAAAAATAATAATAATAATTACTCTTGTTCATCCTTGGAAACACAGGCTCATTTTGCCATATTTTTTCTTTCTTGTTTATATATACATGATCATTCTGGCACTAAGTGGCACTCTATGGCACTAAGTGGCACCCATTAAGCATGCACAAAGTGGTAAATGTATTCCTGCTGTCTGGTCTGATTTTTTTTTATATATCTACCGATACACACTGTAGTCACCGTGGCTCAAGCGGCAGCGTCCGCGACTCTGAGGCGTCAGGTTTAGGGTTCACGCCCCGTCTCGGTCTGCTGTTAGCAAGGGCATGCACTCAGGGTAACGATTACATCTGCCAAAACAAGTCCTTCGCAAGAAGGCAACCGTCCTAGCCCTTTGTAGAAAAGGGAGTCCATGACGTAAAATCGAAACAACAACAATCTACAGATACACACTGACATCCACCATCTTGGAAAATATTGAAAATATTTCAAAATGACAAAACTGAGTGGCTAATAATAACAATGTATCAGGTATAAAAAAAAATCTGAATATGTATGATAAGAAGTCGCGGTAGCTCAGTGGTAATGTTCGCCAGTTGGAAGCAAGTAATGCTGATTTAATCCCACCGCGGGGCGTTAGGAAGGGCATTCCAGTCTTAAGCACCTAGCTCCAATATGTCTGCATCCACCCCCCATTCGAATGGGGAGTAAATGTGACATAAAAAACGATGCAAAGCAATTAACAAATAAATGCAGTTTCGTGATCACGAAATGAGTATCCGTTCTGTCATCGCTTCAGCAACCCTTTATCCCCAAGGAGGTAAGAGGAGGAGTTGAGGTATGTGTGGATCGTGGTGAATGCGTGTTACTTGGCTCTGCCACCCCCAATACAAGGGGGAATGAGACCATGTATATGTATGTATGTATATATGTATGTATGTATGTATAAAGTTTAGAGTGCCTACAAGTATATTTATCTATCCCGGCGTTTCTTGGCCAGCCACACGTTCAACATCCGGACAAATTAGCACTATTATTGCTCCTTGAGGCTGTTTGCCACTCAAATACAAATTTGGAATTGTCTGAACTTTAGTCGAAGTTGAAATATTCAATCTCTACAAATAAATATATGTATTACATATTTTCTTATTATAAACAAGTGTCAGAGTTATTCAGCAGACTCCACTATTCCTTGTGGGATTAAGGCCGCTTTCACACCAAAGTGGCACATCGCACGTGGCATGCCACGTGTCACGCCAGTTGAAAATGAACATCCGGAAATATATGAAATCCTTCACACAGAAGTGGCGTGACGCGTCTCATGTGCCACGTGCGATAGAAGTAGCTTAGCATTAAATAGAACAGTTATATCGGACTGGCCAGGAAGACTAATATTCCTAATTAATATAACTATAAAATCATATTTAATTAGTTACTTTGTTTAGATTAAGTCATCCTCTATTGTAACACGATCTATGCTTATAATAAATTAACCTAACCTAAGCTTCTTAATATTAGGTTTGGTTAAGATGTTTTTTTTTTAAATGTGACACCAGGACGGGCCAAAAATAATCAAATACAACAGCCCTCATTGGGCCTGGGCACGAAGAATACATAAAGATAAACAGAGATGGAGAGTGTAATGACTTGTCAGATGTGAAGGGATAATAAAATATGTGTAATGAATATCCAAGAATGTATGGTTAAGATAAAAAGAACAGACTCTGCTAATGGAAAAGCATAGTCTACTAAAAACCAAACGGTACTTACCTCAGATTCCGCTTTTATTATTTATGCCTTTTCTCATCCAGTCCTTTTATTTACCTTTCTAAACTCATAGCCTATCTCCCTTTCGCCTTTTCTCCTCCATCTTGGAATAGACCGCTCTACCTTGTTATATATTCAGCCAGAAAACAAAAAGTTTGATCCTGGGTAATAGAAGATGCAAGGTCATTCTCCGACCTGTTTACTCAAGAACAAACTTCCAGTCCAAACGAAATTTTGATAAAAGTTATTTTTAGAACGTTTTCTTCATATCCTGAATATTTTTCTTCCCTACTTTCATTCCCTTTCCAATCTTACAGCCTTTTTTTTTTTGGTGTTTTTAAGGTTTTATTATTGAAAGAGGAAGATAGTGATGTCATTCCGGTTAGATACATGAAGTCTATTTTGTGTGTGCATGTGTTCAGTTGAGTCATCTTTAACAGTTATACCTGGGATTTTGATGCTTTACCCTGGAATGTTTTGAATTCAGTTATACAGTTCTTAAAGCTTCGTATATGTCTGTCTGTCTGTCTGAACGCACGCACGCACGCACGTAATAAGTACGTACGCATGTGTATGTATGTATGTATGTGATTACCTAATTGTGATTACCTAATTGTGTTTACGGGAAAGAGCCCAAAGCTCGTATCTTCCCGTCTCCTGATCGGTTCCATTTTTAGACTTCGTGATACTTATCATACCTGTCCTTAAAACTATGGATTGAGGTAGCATTAACTACCTCCTCGCTTAGCGAATTCCAATTATCAACTACTCTTACACTGAAAAAGTATTTCCTTACATCCTGCAAACAAGTTTTCTTCCGAAGCTTCAAACTATGACCTCTAGTTCTAGAGCCAGCCATATCGAAATATCGATCCCTATCCACTCTATCATAACCATGAAGGAATTTAAAGACTGTCACCATATCCCCCCTTACTCTTCTAGCTTCGAGTGATGGCAAGTCTAATTCCCTCAGCCTCTCATCATAACCGAGATTGCGTATTTCTGGCACCAGTTTCGTGGCATGTCTTTGAACTTTTTCAAGCTTAGCTATGTGCTTTTTCAAGTGCGGATTCCAAAAGGGGGCTGCATATTCGAGTTTTGGCCTCACATAGGTTACATAAATATTTCTGAACATTTCCTTGTCCATGTGCCTGAAGGCTACCCTTACATTTGATAAGAATGCATATGCTGCCCTTACTACGCCATTTATATGTATTTCTGGAGACAAATCTGCCAATATGTTTACTCCTAGATCTCTCTCATTTTCTGTCTCCTGAAGTTGTACTCCAGCCACCGAGTAGTCAAGCTTGGGCCTTCTTGCACTTGTACCCATTCTCATTACCTTACATTTTGAGGTATTGAATTTCATTAGCCACTTTTCTGACCACTCATGCAGATTATTTAGATCCTCCTGAAGTTCTCTACCATTGTTCTCGTTTTTTACTTTCTTCACAATCTTTGCATCATCTGCAAACATATTCATGAATGAATTTACTGACTCTGGTAGGTCATTTACATATACAAGGAACAAAAGTGGCCCTAAAACTGAACCCTGTGGAACTCCACTACTAACTCTTCTCCATTCAGACACTGAGTGTCTTACTCTAACCCTCTGTTCCCTTCCTTCTAAGTAAGTTTTTATCCATTCCAAGACATTTCCACCTATTCTAGCCATTGATTGCAGCTTCCTAATAAGTCTCCCATGTGGAACAGTGTCAAACGCTTTCTGGAAGTCTAGGAATATGCAATCTGCCCAGCCCTCTCTTTCCTGTAAGATTTGGCTTACCTCATCATAAAATTCTAATAAGTTTGTTACTGTTGATCTTCCTTCTCTGAAGCCATGTTGCCTCACTGACAAAAAGTTGAAGGATTCCAAGTGAAGAGAGATATGTTTCCTTAGTAGTTTCTCCATAAGTTTGCAAACTATGCTGGTCAAGGAAACTGGTCTATAGTTCAGAGCCGTATCCCTCCTTCCCTTTTTGAAGATAGGTATCACATTTGCTTGTTTCCAGCATCTTGGAATCTCCCCCGACTCCAATGACTCCTTAAATATGATACTTAGTGCCACTGATATTGTGTTTGCGCATTTTTTAAGCACATGAGGGGATATGTCATCAGGACCTGTAGCTTTATGAACATCTAAATCCATCAGCGCTTTGCATACCTCTGTGGCTGTAAGGTTGATGTTCTCTAATACCGGCCCTTGAGCTTCTATCACTGCAATCTGAGGGGGTGGGGTATTTTCTACTGTAAATACTGACTGAAACTCCTTGTTCAATTCTTTGCAGATCTCTTCGTCCGTCTCAGTGATGCTTCCATCCGCTCTCTTTAGCCTTAAAACCTGTTCTTTTACCTTCAGTTTTCCTCTGATAAAGCTGTGGAAAAGCTTGGATTTTCTT
>JAXCGZ010015598.1:32500-61842 GCA_037179515.1 Halocaridina rubra | reverse complement strand
GAAAAAAAAACAAATGACGAATGACTAACAAAGTGTGTGGAGCGCAGAAGTGGAGTAAAGTCTAAAGGAAAACCTAGAATGAGAAGGATGGTCGGGGTGAAAGAACACTGAATGCAAGTGGTAAGACAGTGGAGCATGTAAGACTGCAAGAGATAGAGGTGAGTAGAGAGATTGTGAATAGATAACATGGGCCAAAGGGATTACTCGCAACTGCTAAGAGTTGAAATTGAAAAGTGGGAGTGGCCCGAGGGGTTGCATAAAAGGAAGCACTGAGGGTAAATTTGCAACAACTGATGGGTCTAAAAATAAAAGATCTATACCCAATTACCCTGACTGACCCAAGCAATGTAGTGAGGGGGATCATGATGACCCTTTATCTCCAGTAAGCTAAGAGGAGTGACTGGGTAAATGGCTTCTGGTGCATATGCGTTCTTTACTCAGTCATCCCTCCTTGCAAAATGGCTTGCAGCCATTGTCGATATATGCCCTTATCAAATACTGTAGTGATCCTGAGTACACAGTTATGTACATTACTATCAAAAGGAGCCAAGCTGACATCACGAAAATACCATTTCTAAAGAATTCAGTTGTTTCATTAATAAATTATCCTACCCATTTTTAAATATGAGAGCTTACTAATAAGTTATTTATGAAGAATATAATATATATATATATATATATATATATATTATATATATATATATATATATATATATATATATATATATATATATATATATATATATATATATATATATATATATATATATATATTATATATATATATATATAATATATATATATATATATATATATATATATATATATATATATATATATATATATATATATATATATATATATATATATATATATATATATATATATATATACTGTATTTAAAATACAAAATAAAGCTACTGTAAATGTTTTTAAATATCAACATATACACTCTTGATATAGTTACTAAGTAAGAAAAATTAAATAGGAAAAAATAATAAAAATTATTTAATCTGTTTGAGTATTAAATCTGAAGTTATTACCTGTGAGTAGTGAAGTCCTCTGGAGAAAAAAGTACAGTGCAAACTGCAGGAAGGCCATCTCTACCTGCTCGTCCAATCTCCTGATAATATGATTCATGATCGCGTGGGGCCCCGTAATGGATTATTCGACGTACGTCGGGTTTGTTAATGCCCATTCCGAAGGCGATGGTGGCCACAATTACATTTATCTGAAATATATATATATATATATATATATATATATATATATATATATATATATATATATATATATATATATATATATATATATATATATATATATATATATATATATATATATATATATATATATATATATATATATATATATATATATATATATATATATATATATAGTTAGTTTGCTAAACATGGAATAGAACTAACATACCTGTATTTCTCTTTGATAGACTGGAAAAGGTATACGGTAAATGAATAATGAAAACAACTCCTATTCCCTAATTAATTATTTCATTAAAATCACCACTACAATTATGAAAACCTACAGAAATGCTAGAAACATCTTCTTACTTGATCAAAAACAAAGTTTTCGTGGGCTTCTTTCCGCTGCTTTGGTGTCATGGATGCGTGGTATTTCTCGCATTTGATGCCTGCACCTGCAAAAACGAATATCGTTCATTTATAAAATAATAAATTAAGAAGTCTATTACAGCTTTCATACATAATGCTCTCTCCTGACAGAGAGAGCAGGATGGCCACAATTAAAGGGAAACACAAGATAAAAAATTTAATAAGTATTCATAGTCCTTTGCTCAGTCATTCATACACATGAAGTAATAACGAAAGAAACCAAGCCTAGACAAAGGGAAAAACCAACACCAAGTCTCAACTTTTGTCCAATCTGTACTATAATAAATTCCATGCTTTGCATCACTCATTGATTAAATTGACACTAATACATTACACACTGATTATCGTTTCATATTAATTCATTGTAAATTCATATTTATAGCAAAGAAGAATATTAGATTATTATATCGTAAAATCAACTCTTCGAGCATTTACAGACACTCCCCTACGTTCATAAGTTGTGTTAAGGTAAAAGAAAGTACTCTAACAGTACATAAATATGCAGCACTGTACAGTACAGAGGCTAAGGACACTTAAATAACACATAAAACATAGAGTATACAGCATAAGTGAAATTTAATAAAATAATAATAATGTAATAATACAGTACAGTGCAGCAAGACATACATTAATACATGGTAGATAATGGATAGGTTTTGTTCGTATCTGTGAAAGTTCATAACTCGGTTGTTCGTAAGTAGGGGGGCTTCTGTATCTAAAAATGTCACTACAGTATTTGTAAAAGGTAGCACTGCAAATCTCCCAGCAACTCTAAAGCCAAAACATAGATATTACATTTAAACAAAATTAATATTATACCAGTTACTTTTTAGCTTTCAACTCAATATCCTGGGAGAGGGAAAAGAGAAAACATTATATTGCCTGAAGGTCACATTAAAAATTTCCCATAGTTTTCGTGCATTTTATAATTGTCAATTTGAGACTGGAACGGGAATACCCTACCATTACCCAATAGATAACATTTTTTTTGCTAGCAAACAAGCTAAAAAAGGGTTAGGAGGGGTAAGTCACAGCCCTGGAACTTAAGTATTTGTGTTATAGTTGTGACAACCCTGTCTGTTTCAAATCAATGAGGTTTTTCGTTTAAGACAAATTTTCTTTAATGCTTTGTTTACATGGCTAACCTTTTAAAGTTCCAAACACTTCATCAGTCTGCTTCTTTGTGAGACAATAGATTATTGTAGGTCCACAAGAATCATCTTTCGCAAGTAGAGGATTGATGTCTTCATATATTCGCTTTGTTTTTAGTTTGACCTCGAGGTATAAATTTGGTCGATCAAAACTTGTTATTGTCACAACAGGATTTCTGAAAAATAAAAACAAGCATAGTGAAATCAAGATAACTCACAAGACAGATACTGGTATGAAGATCCAGATAAAGATTATTAGTTGAAAAGTAAAAGGGATGAATTCAAAGATGAGCCCTTAAAACAGTAAATCTACAGGGAAGTATAGTTTCTCAAATGAACCTAGTTCCAAATACAAACGAGCTCTCACAAAATAAATATCACCATGGCATCACAAAGCTTTGACAGCATGAAGGTCTAGTACACATGAGATGCAACTACATACTACTTTTTACCTCCAAGTAATAAATAACAATAAGGGGAACTTGGGGACCTTTTAGTGGAAGACAGGAATTACATCTTCATGCCTCCTCCAAAAGATGACAATGGTGTTTGATCATCACAATAATGTAACACAATGGAAATTAATATATAAAACAAAATGTCTTTAATAAAGATAACAGTCCCAAAAATTAGAGGAAAGGTTCAAAAGATTATTTGAGAAGCATATATGAAAAATTAACTTTATCTTAACTTGGATATAGCTCTTAGCTTATTACCTTAAGCCCAGCGATATACTTATATCTCGACGAACTATCTCGGTAGCTGTTGCTGTAACAGCAAGCAAGGGTACTGTGGGAAACTTCTTTCGTAAAATACCCAGCTTTCTGAAAGTAAAAAATTACAATTACTTTGTAAATGAAAGAGAATGGCAAAATCAACTTTGCTATACACTAAAATCTCTAAAACCTCAAAACATGACTAAAAACTCTCACAACTGCGTGATTTTCAAACAATGATGCTAACACGCTGGCTACATATATATCAATAGAATCAAGGTAGTGGCAATTACATATATCCTACCAATTCTTGCCCCTTCTTTTCAGGTGAGAGCAATAGAAGAAGAAACTGCTAGTTTCCTATGCCCTTATCTCCTCGAGTTCCCTTTTACATGTAGGGAGTATGGGTGTAATATCTTTCTGTATATCACTGAGAATATCCCTTTGAACTCACTCCTACAACGGAATATTTACAAAAAGGGTAAAATTGAACTAAATCAAGAGATAAAATGAACAGAGTATGGTATCCTTAACCACAAGTTTAAAAAGCAAAATACAGTATATTGAAAATTAAATTAACATACTACACTGCAACTGTTTGCAATAATGAATCAAATTCAAGGGAAATGGGAACTTAAATTGCATAGCTGTATTTTCAAACCAAAAATCAAATGTAATACTTCTACTCATTAGATGGTTTAAAA
Organism: Halocaridina rubra; assembly: GCA_037179515.1. NCBI lineage: Eukaryota > Metazoa > Arthropoda > Malacostraca > Decapoda > Atyidae > Halocaridina > Halocaridina rubra. The sequence goes on along the minus strand of JAXCGZ010015598.1, from coordinate 57,637 downwards.
CATGAAAATTATGCATTCATAAAAAGAAAAGGTTACATTTCTTCTTTTATTATGTGTAGGAAATAAAGCTTAGTCTTCTCAAGTTTCTGTCTAAACTATTTGAAGTGAAGCAACATATTATAAAAGGTAATAAGAATAAAAAAGTAAACCTGTACAAGAAATATGTAAAGTGCTTATACTAAAGAACTCTTCCAGCAGAAATGACAAAGTAGAACTAAGATAATTACACACGAAAGGAAGTCCGTTTTATAGAAAAAAATACTGAGCAAATCGAGATACAAGGAAATTAAAAAAATATAGCTCATATTCATACCTGTATGAACCTCTAAAATCATGACCCCACTGGCTAACACAATGTGCTTCATCGATGGCGAATAGCGATATACCTCTTCTCTTGTGAAGGGTTAATAAGATGTCAAGACAATCTGAAGAAAATTACAAAAGAATACATCAAATCACACCTAAACTGATATTATCATTACATTATACCACAGAATATACGGTTCTGTAGCGTATAAATACTTTTATTTAGCTGGTGAATGATAATGTCTTCTATAAAAATGGATATTATTGTAACAAAGTAGTGATGATTTATCAACAAATATTTTAAAGTTCTAAACCATGTAAATTGGACTCCCAAACAAGGACAATTTTTGTGCATATCAAAAGCCCTACTAAAGTCCAAATTTTCAAAATATATGCACAAAGATATGTTTTACTTCCATTCACTCCTTTGCATTTTTTTATTCCTTTTTATTTCAGTTTCAGTACAAGATATAGTTTCCAACACCTACCAATGTATAAAAAGGAGTACATACACCATAAAAACCAAGATCGTAAGTATTATTTACTCTAGAAATATTATTCACTCACACTGACAAAAGTCATAATACAGGTATTGACAATAATGTATATTTATATTTTCTTAATGTTTGTTAATTAATAACACATCAATTCTGCTTTTAGTATATAAGACCATACTCACTATCAGCAAATTCTGGCGTAATGTATATAACTCTGTATCTTCCTTCGTGCATATCAGTGTACACATCAGTTTTATTTTGCTGTGCAGAGCCAAGGAAACAGGCTTCAATGTTTGCAGCCTGGAAAACAAGTCATTTCATCAATCAAAATTGCTTAATATTCTTGACAGTACAGTACACTAGTCTTTTGACCTATAGGTATCAATAAAAAAACATTAAGTATAAACTATTTTATCCATCAGAATACCACATATAATTTTGGAAGTGGATGAATGTTAATGTGGGCAAACAATTTTCAATTTGGCTTCAGAATTTTTTTATGATCACACTAATGCTTGGGTCAGTAATGGTGACATCTATTGTGTTTCAATATTTACTTCTTTTCTCATTACAAGTCCAAACCCTACATCTAACGATTCTTCTTGTTTCCATTCTCATTACACGTCCAGAATCTCAAATACCCTTTCTTTATATTGAGTGAAATGCTAATGGAGGATTTTTTTCTTTAGATATGCTTGGTTTTCTGTAAATATTCATACTAGATGAACATTACAGATTGCAAATGGCATCAGCTTTCCTGGTTGAGCCACTTATGAATAATAATAAGAGAAAGATAATGGCAACAATGCTTGGTTTTAGTAATTTATTATCCCATATAATCTTTTACAAGTTTGACATAGTCATGAGAATACTAAGTTAACAAGGGCTACTGCGCCTGGTATGCCATGACTTTCTCATTCCAATCTCCAAATAGCTAAAGTACAGGAAGAAGAGCACGAGTCACATTAAAAGCGTTGGACTTGGGAACTCAATAGTGGAGACAGGAACTATATGTGCAAAAATAAAATCAGAAAATACAGTAGCACCACAGACATACACAACACATACATACATCAAAATAAGCAATAGCATATGAAATGAAGAGGGTAAACATACCTGCAAAGCAAGCACTTGATCTTGCATCAAACTAATTAGAGGTGAAACCACCACAGCAATACCATTGTTATAGACAGCGGGATACTGGTAACAGAGTGATTTGCCATAACCAGTAGCCATCACAACACAATTATCACGACCCTACAAAAAAGAAGTATGTACGTATAAAGGTGACTTTACTTCTATGTTTAGCATGAAAAGTACATCCACCTTAAGACAGTTCTGAGAGAGAGAGAGAGAGAGAGAGAGAGAGAGAGAGAGAGAGAGAGAGAGAGAGAGAGAGAGAGAGAGAGAGAGAGAGAGAGAGAGAGAGAGAGAGAGAGAGAGAGAGAGAGAGAGAGAGAGAGAGAGAGAGAGAGAGAGAGAGAGAGAGAGAGAGAGAGAGAGAGAGAGAGAGAGAGTAGTAATAATAATAATAATAATAATAATAATAATAATAATAATAATAATAATAATAATAATAAGCCTTTATTTCCAAAGTACATTGGGTATTCAAATAAGATACATATATATTCCAGATAGACATCTGTGGTGTACGATATAGACATACTAAAACAAACAAATCATAAAGAGAGAGAGAGAGAGAAAGAGAGAGAGAGAGAGAGAGAGAGAGAGAGAGAGAGAGAGAGAGAGAGAGAGAGAGAGGAGAGAGAGAGAGAGAGAGAGAGAGAGAGAGAGAGAGAGAGAGAGAGAGAGAGAGAGAGAACGAAATAAAATCTAAATTGACTGAAAAATTAATTACCAAATGACAGTGGCTCTCATTCAAAGCAATGACTCTTTATTAAATGGAGGTCAAATAGTATAAAAAAGGTGTAAGAATTAAAAGTAATAAATAATATTACAGAAAAACAAACCATTTCAACATCATAACTTATAGGGTAATACATATTCCTAAACAGGTACCATGGTACGTTAGTGAATTAAAAACAAAATTCAGTGAAGAAGTGATAGTAAGCTTCGCACAGTCCTATGCATATTGGTCAAGAATACGTAAGTAAAACCCGGTATATTAATTTAATTTTCCTCCAACTTCAAGTAGAGCATGAAAAGGTAGAATTCTTTCTCCTTCGGCACCAAGGATTATTATGCTTAACATCTGTTTATGCATATGTTAAACTAGAGTCAAAATAATATTAAGTGACTAGGAAAATTCACATACCTCCAAAACTGCACTGATTATCTTCCACTGCATAGGTCGGAAGCTAGAGTGCCCGAATGCATTCTGCAGCACTGTCAAATGGTCCTTTGATGGGGGCTTTATGGAACTAGGTAAAAGGTCATCTTTACAACTGCCTTTGGATTCTCCTGGATTCTGTAAAGGCAAATTGTAGAGTATTGTCACATCAAACATTTTAACACATCACCCATTCAATCCTCTCTGGATACTCCACTAAGCAGAGGAGGGTATTTGTAAGAGGATTTTCATGCCAAAAATGTTAACATCTGTTATTGCCATGCTTAACTGTTCACAAAACTCACAAGATATTCAAACAATAGATATAGAACAAAAATATAAGAATTCATGGGAAAAACTGAAGATTCTGGACAATGAATCTTGTAAAGAGCGCATTCATAATTGTAAATAAATTGTGCCACTCTAATTATATGATGTACAAAATGAAGATCGCTAAATGTCAACTATATACTGATAAGTGTTACTGCTACTGTATACTCTTTAATTATATCAAGCCTAAATATTCTGCATTCTGCATAACTGAAGAAACTATTCATATGATCTAAAAGAACCCATGCAGTACAATTAATAAGGAAAAGAGTAATAAAATCCATATTATATCACTTGGTTATTGCTCTCAGATTTCAGAAGTATATTATACAAGTTAGCAGGGGTTACTTCTATCGCATAATCCAATAATGTAAGTAACGTTCAAGTACTGCCAACATACTGCAATAACATTCATCAGAATATGCATAGCTTTAAAAATATGGTGGATTGTGATCCCTATGTAAGCAAAGATATGCAGAGTTGAAAAAAAGACAGTTGAATAAGATTTTAGAGAATTCTATAAGTGAAAAAGGATTGCAAGGCTCGTTTCCTTATTTTGGGGGCATCTGTAAATAAGTACACAGCTTTGGAAGTAGTTTTACTTGGAAGGTCACATTCACAGATCTCAACGTTTAAGTCCACAAATCAAGTATAAGAATGTTGACGAGGGTAATCAGGTAACAATTCCTCTGAGATTTATTTCATTATCAGATCAACTCAACAATATCTTACCACTCTCACAATTGGAATACCTACTCGGGTTCCCGAAGGGCCTGGGCCAGGATCATACTCTGCATGTAAGTTTTCTATAATGTCATCAAAGTCATCTTCGGGAATGAATGCGTCATCGTTGCACAATTCTTCGCTGTCACTGTCATCCAAAAAGGCATCAATGGCACCCTGTACTTCATCTTTGTCTGATGCCATCCTGAAAAAAAAAAGGCAGTATCTTCAAGAGTATAGTGAAAAGTTAAAAAAAAAAAAATTGGGAAAACCAAGCAATATCTTAACTAATAATAACAACAACAATAACAATAATAATAATAATAATAATAATAATAATAATAATAATAATAATAATAACAATAATAATAATAATAAAACTGATATGCCAATTGAACCATAAAGAGACTGATTACAGAACAATTTTTCACTCACGAGGAATGATCAATTGGTAAATAAAACGAGAAACACAAAAGGTGTACTCATGATTATGAGAGAGATAAACAGAATAGAAATTTTAATTACAAAAAGAAGAGAGACGTAAACATATGAACATTCTAGAGAATTAAATCTTATGAAAATAAACTATGAAAACAAAGAAGGGATACATGTAGAGTACTTAACAACAAAATGTTTCAATGATGAATAACCTTTAAATCTTGAAAAGAAAAATATAAGCAACTGATTCTGCAAAATTCTCTATATATTATTTTACCTCATTTGTCATAATAAATTAGGTCTTCCCTTATCCATCAGTTAAATACAGTAGTGTATGAACAGATCTATTAATATCAAGCATCTAAACATATGCCCATGGGAAGGTTAATTACAATAATCCATGAACATTTAATTGTTTGAATATCTTCAACAATATGGACAAGGGTCAAATTATACCTCAAATAAGGAGAAAACTATCACTGTATAAGAGTTCCGTGTGGAGATTCATAAATTACAGAGCTGAGAAGCTGTATGGGAATATTACTTTGAGTAACAATTCTGGAATTTTTAAGAGATATATGGTGACAGCCATTTAAATAAACAATCCCCTTTCTCTCCATGGAGCAACAGTCTGTCAAAAATGTTTCTCTGCTATGACCAAGACCTCTGCAGGATATTCTAAAAGAAAACTAAAAATTCACCTAACTAAAATTATATCTCATACAGTTCAGTGCAAATAATCAAATTCATATATGAAAATACTGGATTAACAGAACACATCTTAATGACGTCTGTACACTGAAATAAAGTCAATCAGTCTACCTCGCAATTGGGGACTGCTGTAGCGTAACAAGAAGAGAGCTCAACTTGGGAGGTGATGGACCTGCGTTCGAGCCCGAGGCAGGGTGATTGGAAGAGCATCCAGCCTTATTACCCCAGCTTCAATCCATATGTGTCCACCCCAAATGGGAATTAACAATAATACAAAATATTGAAAAAAAAAAAGTCAATCTCACAATCAGTAAAGGTTATCTCCTTAAACCAATATCAAACCAAGACATTGAATGGCAGCACTGTCAAATATATTCAATCCAGATATATCAAATGGAACAACTATCAAAATTTTTTAAATATTCAAAGCCCTTTTGGGATGAAAATTATTCTTTGATTTCTGACAATGCATTGGCAAGTAAATAAATGCAAAGGGAAGCAGAGGGAATGAATATTTCATACACAAACAACTTATTATTAGAACATCTTGCAACTGATAACATAGTTGAGGACCATAATTACCTTTAAATATTTAGCTATACTTGGTTGTGTTTGTTTAATAGCTAGAGGGGATTTATGGGCTAAGCCTCCAGTTTAGAATGGTAAGAGTAAAGTTTATTCCCAATATTGATATGCACACTGAAAGACAATGTTTCTAATAATTTTCTATGTAAAAACATGGATTCTAATAGGTCATTTCGATTAGACGTTGGAGGGTTAACCTCAGTGCCAGCAGTAATGGTGATAAAAATCAACCACATCAGGTAGATAAATATTAGTAAATCAACATTTTTGAGACAAAATCAATTATAGGCCCTAAATTTACTGGTATCTCCCCTATAATCAATAAATATAAGATAACTTTCATTTTTTGTACATATTCACACTGAACAGGTTAGGTTCGATTATAAATGAATGAATGTAATTATTTAGTATATCTGGGACACTTTAGCCATTTTTTCTGATCAAAGAAATGCAAAATTATCCTCACATAATATTTAATTTTGGCTGGTGAGTTTCAGGAATCAATATATGATTAGTTAGGCCCATATAGCTTTTTGAAACTGGGCTCAAAATATCTAATAATGTAACATTCATATTTTGAAATTAAAAATTATCTCTTTACAAATCCTGTAAACTTGTTTTATTATTCATGTATTATATATGTAAAAACTGCTGCTATGGGTTTGCTTCGTAATGCAGAGGTAGATTGGGTTAGCGACTAACAAAATTCGGAACAGACAGGTAACATATTCCGATTTCTTGGGCAGTTTTAAGCTAGAAAATAATGTACGTTGCTTACTTTCATACTAAACCACTAGTTTTCAACTAAAACACTAGTTTTTTACTTATTCCGTCTGTTTGTTAAACATCGATGGACCATGTCCCGCCAATTATAAACATCGCTCGGAATTATATCAGTAATAATTCTCACACCATTGACGTAGTTTTAACCAGGGCTGTCAGTGACTCCTGTATTATATTATCACTATTAAACCATAGACGACAAGGAAAATGTAAGTAATTAAATAGTCACTTCATGAATTGACTCCTAATCCGTATAATTTAATAACAAATTGATGTCGTTAGCTGAATTTATAACGGGGGTCACAGAGAGAATCTCCGTTTGTATCATGATTGTACAAGTTGGCGCCAAAATGGAAATTTATGTGTAAGTCTACTGTATTATTATTATTATTATTATTATTATTATTATTATTATTATTATTATTATTATTATTATTATTATTATTATTATTATTATTATTATTGTAGTCCCCGTGGCTCAAGCGGTAGCGTCCGCGACTCTGAGGCGTCAGGTCGAGGGTTCGCGCCCAGTCACGGTCTGAGGTTAGCAAGGGCATGCACTCAGGGCAACGATTACATCTGCCAAAAACAATAATAATAATAATAATAATAATAAGACTTTATTTCCAACATACATTGGGTATTCAAATATGGGTGTACTATTAAAATTTACAAGTAAAATCTTCCTTTAAGAGTAACTTCTTAAGATTATATTTAAAAGTATACACTGAACCAGCATTTTTTAGTTCTCTGGGAAGCTGATTATATAAATGAGGTCCACGAATGTTTATATCTCTTGAGCCAATATCAGTTTTAGACCTTCGTACTAATAAATCTTCCCCTTGACGGGTAGTTAACCCGGTAACTGAGCTTACTGTAGAAAAATTATACAAGCAATCAGGAAGATTGTTTCTTAGTATATTAAAAACAAAGGTACATATATCAAAAACATATTTATCTCTAATCTTTATCCATTCTAGATCTTTTAAAACAGGAGAGATGTGCTCGTATTTTCTTACATTGCCAACAGCCACTCGTGCTGCAAAGTTTTGTAACTTTTGTATTCTTTGTAATTGAGTCTTATTTGTACATCCCCAAACTTTGAGACAGTAATTAATTAAACTCATAGCTAAGGACTGGACAATTATTATACGAGTTGATGTTTCAAATGAGTCTTTTACCCTATTTAGATAGAGTACCCATTACTTTTTTATTAATTTCATCTATATGCATTTCAAAATTCATGTAACGGTCAAAATAGACACCTAGGTTCTTTACCGAGTTCATTGGCTTAATGATATTACCGTTAAAATTTAGATGAAGATTGTCATCAACTTCTGATAATAATTGTCTGGATCCGATAAGAATAGATTGGGTTTTAGTTTCATTTAGTAACAGACCATTTTTTAGAAAGTAACGTTTAGCCATATACAAAATTTCTTCTGCTCTACGAATAATATTTTCTAAATCATTAATTTCTCCTTCAATTAAGATTTGAGTATCGTCAGCATATTGAATGACATAACAGTTAGGTAAATATTTTACTAGATCGTTTACATATATTAGAAAAAGTATAGGTCCTAGGATCGATCCCTGAGGGACCCCAAACAATACCTTCTTGCGACTTGAAACTACATCTTTTATTCTGACTGACTGGTAGCGGTTTTTTAAATAGTTCTCGAACCAGCTTGGGTCAATGTTCATTTTTTTGCATTTTTCTAATAGAATGGTATGGTGTACACTATCAAAAGCTTTAGAAAGATCGAGTAGTAGTAGCAATGATATTTTCTTATTATCTATATTTTTGTATATTTCATCTGATATTTTCAATAAGGCAGTTTCAGTTGATAATTTTGGCCTGAAACCGTGTTGACTTTTTGCAATAAGTTTATTTTTTTCAAGAAACTCACTTAACTGATTTGCAACAATCTTTTCAAGTATCTTTGATAAAATTGGTAGTAAAGAGATTGGTCTATAGTTAGAGACGTCGTCAGGATTTCCATTTTTAAAACCAGGAATTACATGGGGATTTTTCCATAAATCTGGGTAAATATTGGTAACTATGGAAGTATTGATTATTACCGTCAGATAATAAGCTATTACAAATAATGAATCTCTAATAAAACGAAAACAAATTCCATCTGATCCATATGCATTAGAGTCTTTCAGATTTTTTATTACTAAGATTACTGTATTACAATCTACTGTAGAAGGCAACCGTCCTAGCCCTTGGTAGAAAAGGGAGTCCGTGACGTAAAACCGGAACCGATTATTATTATTATTATTATTATTATTATTATTATTATTATTATTATTATTATTAATTATTATTATTATTATTATTATTATTATTATTATTATTATTATTATTATTATTATTATTATTATTATTATTATTATTATTATTGCTATTAACAACAATTCTAATAAAATGTACACATATAATGAAAAAAACAAGGCAATGGAAAATGAAATCTTAATACTACAAATTATCATTACAAATGTAGCATATGGTATTAATGTCTATGACTTACCTCTTTTTCATATTTGCAAGCCACGAAAGACTGACATATAAGTTATGAAAAAAGTTTCTTCTCTAGGAATGAAAAAATAGCAATTTATTTGTGTATTAGCCGAAATAATTCCATCATACCCCATGTGCCTGAAAGCCAGTCTCCTGTTTGCTATAAATAAATCTGCATTTGCTCTACCATTTCCGAAGATAAATCTGTCCTTACATTTACCCTTAGATCACTATATCCCCACCAATTCTAATGGGGGAATATTTTGACGCATGAAAAGGACACAAAATGTATATTCAAATTTTATAACTTGAGCATTATTGTGATTTCTATCTACAGAAGTTTATGTGGTTCATTTACAAAGGCTGACCCATAGACATATTTTGCATGTAAATTATGTGATCCTGTTATTAACCACTATCACAACAATTGGTAGAACGTTTACTGAAGAGTATAAAAAAGTAATAACATTTTACAATGACAGACAGCGCCGATTCTGGCCCAGATGAGAAAGAGGTGACTGTGGTGAGGAATGCAACAGATCTGCAACGTCTAAAACTCGAAAAACTCATGAAAAATCCGGTTAGTTGAATAGTGATTGGACGGATCCCAAGAAGAATTCGGTCCTGAATTTTGTATAGGTTCTAATTTATTCATTTATCTTTAGTTGGCCGCTGTTGATGATGGTCAAGATGAAATTCTAACCAAATTTAACCTAACCTTGATAATAGTCAGGTCCTAGTTCTTCAGGAGCCTCGTTTGGACTCCTGTGGACGTCTTGTTTCCAGTTACTGTGTCTAGGTAGACTACTGGCGTCAAGTCCAGTTAATAGTAATATAGATTTTAGCAGTTGAAAAGATTAATTACCATAGGTAAACGTTTACTCTCACATCCCCAGTTAGGGAAAGATAACATAAAAACTGTCAGGGTAAGATGAGAACAGCTTTAAATCATTACCTAAATAAAATACAATGAAGATAGATTTAAATAGAGCCTTGTAAGGGAGAAGAGGATCATATAATGAACAGTATTCCCAGGGTGCTGTAAGGTTATTCGTATTTACATGGTAAGTCACCAATCCTAAACTAATCAAGCAATTTATTGGGTTATTTAACTTTACTTGGGATTATGGGGGTTACTCATATGTACATGGTGAGAGAGCATTATGAAAGGTTAGTATAAATATAGTATATTCTACTGAAAAGCTGGAACATGCTGAGGATACAAGATATTTCACTGTGACTAGCTTGAAATATGAAAAGAGCAAAGAATATGAATTCTTAAGAGTAAACTGTAGTATTAGCTTACTCACCATATTGCAATGCCTTTAGACTGTTTTCTATTCGGGAAAAAATGTAGGCATTTGGGTTTGCTAAAGAGAATTAGAGTAATGGCAGTGTCAAAGGTGACATTTTTGGAAGGAAGATTATTTTATATTTTTATTTACATGTATTATATATGCATTTTTACCTGTTGGTTTGAGAGAAAATGTCATATAATATTCTCTTTCTGTGATAGAATTCTACTCGGAGGGATGTAGATACTTGCCCATACTGCCCATAATTTTTTACTTGTCTCAAAACAGCTAATGGAAGAGGTGATGACAGAGTGGGTATATGAAAGCAAAATGCCATCTCTTGTCTTTGCCAGTAGGATATGGCACTGTGTTTATGAAGAAATATATATAACTGTACCTGTATACGTATTTGCACACTATGCGTCTATGTAAAGTCTATTTTTGATACTGCTCTTGCATATGTATATTTATATCATTTACTCATGTTCCTTAGAGTGAGAATTAATTTTACATATTGTATATTTTTTTCATTTTCAGCATGGGTAGGCATTAGGTTACTGATAATTATTAAAGCTAATTAGGATATCTTATCTCTCCACATTACAGTCCAATTTTCAGTAATCTACCTGAAAATTTAGATAGGGAATTAAGGAGAGAATTCATGTCCTAAAATTTAATTGTGATTTTTTTTTAGTTTGTGTACTAGCATAATAAGCTAAAGTGTATAATTATTTTAATAAGTCCCCCAGATTTGTTCTGATTTTCTTGTAAATCATAAGCTATATTGATAATTATGGAAAATTCATAGACTACATTGTGTACCATTTTGTAGTTTTATTACATCTCTTACATATACTGTATCTTACAAAGCTGAAATTTCACAAGTAAGCTAAAGATTATGTTCAAGAAATCCTTCTTGTGATTTTATCGAAGAAGACCAATCTTTAGATGGAAAAATACTTGAATACCATGTTTTCTTTATAAGAAAACTTTATCTATCAATATTAATCAGTTAATAACAATCTACAGTTTCTTACTTATAGAACACTCATATGTGCAATATTATGAGAATAAATGCTCAGCCTATATAGTCTCCAGTTAATGCTATGCTTTTTTTTTTTCTTTTTTTTTTAATTTGACTAATTTTGCTTGCATTTGAGTTGACAAAGCTTGATGCTGAAACAATATATTTTTTATGATATAGTTACACACTTTTTTGCTTATTCCTGGTGTTAGAGTACAAAATATAATCCCTTCATACTCCTGGTATATTACAGGAGACAATTAAAAACGATAGAGAGCAAAATATTTGCATTCCTTCCTATTATTAAATACTTTTGTTATTATAAAATAAAGTATTGGAAGAGGTGACTGCAGGCTGCTGAGTTTTGAAGCTCCATGCCACTCTTCCTTTATAAAGACCACCTTGCTTACTCTGATAGAATATGGCAGTACAAACGAAACAATGCTATGAAGCTGAGTACTGTAATTGTATTTATTTTTGTTTTTCAACAGGAAAAGCTAGCATTTATCCCTGATCGACCAAGAGAAAAGAAATTTTCTGATCCAGCAGAGTTTGTTCGCAATGTTATGGGATCAAGTGCTGGTGCTGGCAGTGGGGAATTTCATGTATATCGACACATAAGGCGCAGAGAATATGCACGTCAGGAGTATCTCCATAAAACTAAAGAAAAGGTAAAGCTCTATATATAGTCACGGGGTTTTATCATGGTCTCTGAAATCTTACTCATGAAAACCACAGCTGTTCTTTTATAATATGATATAATAAACTATGGTAAGCTATATTTATAGTTTCTAGATACATTTTATAAGCATTTTATAGCAAAATAAACCAATACTTAGACTTTTTAGAACAGGCTTGATTGAACTCAGTTTACCTATTTATTTCTGTTTAGTTGCCTACTAAAATTACTATTTTATTTTTATTGCGGTCCTTTGAGTATGTCTTGTAATAAAATATATACATTAGTCAGTGAAATACTACTAGTTACATTACTCAGTGAAATATTTGTAATTACGCAGGTGTAAGGTTACATAATTTTGAATTAAAAGGAAAAATTCTCTTGAGAGGATCACAGCAAAATTTTTATCTGGACTTACAATTTTGTTGTAATTTAAGCATTGCTTAGATAGTATGGTGTACTAAGTTTTCATACTCCATGAAAATATGTCAGACCAGGTTATGATATGGAATTATCTCTTGACAACAGATAAAATTTTTAAAAATAGGAAAATAAGTTAACTTCAGTCTCAGAGTGTAGGTAATATATTTTAAAGCTCTGCTAATTACTGTGTCGCTTAAAGAGAAAAACCATCATGTACGTGTCTTTTATTTACAATTAAAAATATCACTCATATATTAATGAATGAATTCCAGTACTTTGCAATCCAATATACAAAAAGAACAATTAACTTTTTTTTTGTTTAGAGAAAGGAAAGTTTCCACTCACTACTAGTGCTGGCTTGTTGTCACAAGAGATTTAAACTATTTTTTGCATGCCTCAGATGAGGAGGAAATCTTCCATAAAAGCCAAATTGTATGCAGTGTGTATATATATATATATATATATATATATATATATATATATATATATATATATATATATATATATATATATATATATATATATATATATATATATATATATATATATATATATATATATATATATATATATATATATATATATATATATATATATATATATATATATATATATATATATATATCACGTTGCCTCTTCAATGTTTTAAGCAGTTAGAAAGTGAGCTGAAACTAATCTGGAGTTGAACTGAATAGGAATTAAATAGATTTGCACATTGTATATAACAACTACACTTTGAACTTCAGTTGTTTGAAGCAGATAACTGAACCTAGACTAGCTTAATTTAATTTAATCGAGTTACCTAGTGTGAATTAGGTTTGCAAATGAAAAGAGTAGGCAAATGGGATACTTAGGTGAAAACTGTGTTTAATCTTACCTAAGCTTAACGAAACTCTCTTGGCACTTCCGCAGCTTAAGCTTTAACTAATGACATTATACCATTGTGAAGTGCCCTGATACTTTATATTATAAACATGAAGTGTTAATTGTATGTGTACACCTTCAGGACTCATTGGATAGAGACTACCATGAGAAAATCGTACAGAATAAGTTGGATGTTGAAGAAAAAGCTGCAAAGAAAAGGGCCAAGAGACAGAAACAGAAGGAGAGACAAAAAGCTAAGAGACTGAAGTTGAAAGAAATGAAGAAAAAAGGAATTCCAACTGAAAAGAGTTCCTCTTCAGAAGAGAGCAGCGAAGAAGAAGACGAAGACAGTGAGAAAAAAGGAGAAAAGGAATGTAGTCCAATCGAAGAGAATCACGCAAAAATTGGCACTAATAATGGTAGTGAAGAAAAACAAAGCATTATGAAGTCTGATAATGAGGGAAAACAATGATGATACATCACCAGAAGAACAGTGCAACCACTGTTTGAGTGACCATGACGAAAATTATACTAGTATGGAAAATGTAGTTGAAATTTGAAGTAAATCAATATCTGAAGCATTTTGTGGAAGATATAATATTTGTCCCTTCAAATGATTTTGATGTGTTGTGATTATTACTGTATAGTTTTATGGCTACACGACGCTAAGGTATTATATTTTTGCTCTGTAACTGATATTTTTTTCGGTGATTTGGATGTTCTTTTACATTGTGATGAAAAGATACCTACTAAAATATTCCTATTAATCTAAAACCTCTATTTATGTGTGAGTGCCATCATAACTCATTTCTCTGTGACAAAATATGCTATATTTTTTTATCTCTCTAATTTCGTAATAGCTGTAATTGATGATTTTTATTTAAAATATGCTTATATCTGCTAATTTAAGTGACTTCTTGGTATGATGTTATCTTTGTTCATATTTAAGAAAGTCATGAAAGAAGTTACATTTTTATATACTGTACTACATAGATATCCTTTGCCTTGGCTTCCCTTCATATTAACTTTTGAAGTGAACAGAGAATGTTTGAAAACTTATGCATCAGAATTCACTTTACAAGGGCTGAATCATATAATGCACACAACTTGAGTAACTCGACAGCTGGTATTATACTGCAGTCGTGATTTGTCACCTTGATCCACCTTCTAAGAGATTGTATTTCCATATAACACATGAATTATCGCGACTGCCTGTGACAACGATATCTCCTGTATAGCTCACTGCCATAGAAAAGACTTCCTGTTCATGTCCCTGTTCACACTGGAATAATGCAGATATTGCGAGAGATATTACTTTTTCAACTAGAAAAAGATATTTTTAAATTAACACATGCAGTACTTAGAGATAAAATTTTAAGAATAACTTACTCCTGTATTTCAGTTTAATATTTTTTTTCATTTAGTTCTCTGATGTTTTGAAAAGATTAATAACTAAACTTATAAGACATATAATTTTACAAAGTAGAGTAACTAGTGTACTTGACATGAATCTCTGACCTGTTTATTATTATAATATACTTTTGAGCATTAGTTTTTTCTTTTTATAAATTTTCTTTATTAATATCATGCTCTCAAGAAATTCAAGGTGGATATAGCTCATGGTTCTACCCATGACGCAAGCATTTAACATTCCAATATGCCTCTTACAACTTTTCCTTTGCCAGGGCTATTTAGGGATTAATAAAAAGAGAATAGTGCCATTCCTCATGTTGGAGCCCATTTCCATCAGCAGGTAAAGTGAGTTCGCCAATTTACATGTGAAGGAATCTGGCATTGTCATGGTTATCCCTCCAGCTTGATGACGATGGTCGTTGCTTTGTTATCAATGGATGCTGGTCCACAAAGCAAAGATACCTGTGTATGTATTTGTTTTATGTCTACTTGGTATTTCACGCCAATAAGACTCAATACTTCAAAAGTTAATCAGGTGATTCCAATAGCAAGGAAACTAAGATGATTGAAGCTGGGGAACCTTTTGCAGCCTTCATCACCTTCACAGCCAGAGGCTTAGAAAAACATTTCCACTTCAAGGTTTCATTTAAAATCTAGTATTTTACCAAAGTATATGAAGTCTCACACCTGTAGATTTGCCTGCTGCTGACATGTCTGGATTGGACATACTGTATATAGCTCTAATAAAGTTGAAATTACCTTTCTAAGTATAATTTGGAAGACTTCTGCAAGTTAATGATTCCCATATTAGGGAGTCGTCTCATTGCAAAATCATTAAACTTTATATAAAAAATTAATGTGTTAACAAATACGTAAAAAATATATACCTGAATGCAATGACCGTCCTCAGTATCCCATAGTCTAAAGCAACCATCCTCACCTACAGTTATTACTCGTGTTCCAGCAGGGTTGAAGGCCACCTGTAGCATACAGAAATTGTTTAGTTTATTGTATGTAACACCGATTATGGATTAATAACTGTAGCAAAGATAAGAGGATGCTGTTTTTGGTCTCGTCTACGATGACTTCATGTTTTTTCTTTGTCAACATATTTAAACATTCAACACCTACTTTTCAAGATTATGGCGAGTATATTGGCTTTATCACAGCATGAAGTGTGCCTTCTTCTGGTAATGTGAGGGCGAGTATCCTCGTTAATTAAAGTGAAGGCAATAACAGTGTTATATATTATGAATGATCAGAGTTTTATAACATTCACAATTTTTTTTAGCACTCATGAACTTAGTAAAATACATAAATTTATATGGGGTACTTGTTCTCAAAATCCCGTATCAAAATTATGTATTTATGTGAAAGAGTTGGGACTTTATTAAGTACATCATTTTTATAAATGTTTTTTTGCATCCTAAGGACAGTTTCTTTATAAAGGTAATCCTATCAAAATATTGTGTTAAATATATTTCTGAAATAATTATTTGAACTTTGAGAACTAAGCTACTGATGGAGAAAGCAAACTCATCATCAATATTCGGATAAATGGAATGGATAATATTTATGGATCAGAATAATATGTAGATGCAATGACATAGTTAAAGTTATTGGTAAGGTAAGTGATGGTTCCATAAACTATTGAGATTAGAGAGTTGTTGTTTTGGCACAAAGGTAATCACAAAATCATCTACAGAGTTTGAAGGAAAGTAACATATTTAATGCCTATCTGGAAAGGAGAATAATGATGTGTGCGAAAGTCGTGATGATTGAATTTAGGAATGCATAAAAAGAAAATTGATATACAGTACAAGGATTAGACATAAGAGGAGTATTATATTTTATATATAATGCAGTATTTCTATTTATCTATATACATAAGCCATTTTCCCCATATAAGGGGAGTTGCTGAGTCGAGGCATAATACAGTACTCTGACTCTGGGGGGAGAAAACACGAAGGAAGGGATTCCAGTCCCCTCGCTCTGCCCCGTTTAGTCGAGTCTTACTACACAAAGGAAGTATTGTAGACCCCTCCCTCAGGGGAATATATAATATTTAGCAACAAACGAGACTGCTATAGATATAATAAAGGTATTTAATCAGTATATTGATTAAAAATTGTATTTTACTATAATATTATCTTTAGCATCTAACATTGGCACGTTTATTAAAGTCTCTCTCTCTCTCTCTCTCTCTCTCTCTCTCTCTCTCTCTCTCTCTCTCTCTCTCTCTCTCTCTCTCTCTCTCTCTCTCTCTCTCGAGTTGCTTTACGGATCCTATGTACATCTTAAGGCAGAGGTTTTCAACCCTTTTTCGCCCCACGTACCCTTTCTGGTATTCTTTATGCAAGCCATGTACCCCCTTTCCTTTATGATAAGTGGAGAAAAAACACACAAAACATTCCCTTGTGTATAACTGTATATACTTCAGTGAATTAACTACATAACCGTCCTGTCATAGCCAGTAATATAGTAAGCACAAACAATTCTATTGAAAATTAAAGAAAAAATTCACAAATCTTTGACTGTGGCTGTTCAGTATAAATTTCATGGTTAAGGAATTAGCTGTAAAAACTAAACATTACGTTATCATTACAACTGCTACAAAGGGCGCACCCTCAGACAGATCCCTTGCGTACTCCAGGTTGAAAACTCCCCTAAAGGAAACATCAGAATAATTAGTGGTAGTTTCTTCCTCCATTAAGAAATACAATTTATTCCCACTTAACATATATGTATGAAACGTGATCATTAGATCAGATAATTGTATAAGAAGCTAAGAGAGAGAGAGCAGTATTATTCTTATTTACATGAGAATAATTACGGAAATTATTTGGATGTTATACTTCGCAAAAGGCAACCGTCCTAGCTCTTGGTAGAAAAGGAAGTCCGTGACGTAAAACCGGAAGAAGAAGAACTACTACTACTTCTAACAACATCAGCAACAACAACAACAAGAATAATAATAATAATAATAATAATAATCCTCAGTAGAGTATATCATTGAAGATATTCTTCCTGAGAGTAGAGGCACTGAGGACATGAGGAGGAACTATCCGAAAGGAGATTACATCAAAATGAATGAGCTTTTTGCAGTTATTGACTGGAGAACCTTATTTTACAACAAATCTGTACAAGAAATGTATGACATCTTTTGTGAGAAATATGGGAAGATAGTAGATTGCTGCATACCTGTCACCAAAGTAGGTGTAATTCATGCCAGAGAGAAATGGTTCGATAATGGGTGTAAAAGAGCTAAGGAGTGGAGAGACAAATGCTGGAAAAGGTATAGGAGGAGAAAAAACATAAATGCCTGGCAAACCTACAAAAGAGCAAGAAATGACTACCTAAGTAAAAGGAGAGAGGCAGAGAGAGACTATGAGAGGGACATCACCAGGAAGGCTAAAGAAAATCCCAAGCTTTTCCACAGCTTTATCAGAGGAAAACTGAAGGTAAAAGAACAGGTTTTAAGGCTAAAGAGAGCGGATGGAAGCATCACTGAGACGGATGAAGAGATCTGCAAAGAATTGAACAAGGAGTTTCAGTCAGTATTCACAGTAGAAAATACCCCACCCCCTCAGATTGCAGTGATAGAAGCTCAAGGGCCGGTATTAGAGAACATCAACCTTACAGCCACAGAGGTATGCAAAGCGCTGATGGATTTAAATGTTCATAAAGCTACAGGTCCCGATGACCTATCCCCTCATGTGCTTAAAAAATGCGCAAACACAATATCAGTGGCACTAAGTATCATATTTAAGGAGTCACTGGAGTCGGGGGAGATTCCAAGATGCTGGAAACAAGCAAATGTGATACCTATCTTCAAAAAGGGAAGGAGGGATACGGCTCTGAACTATAGAGCAGTTTCCTTGACCAGCATAGTTTGCAAAGTTATGGAGAAACTGCTAAGGAAACATATCTCTCTTCACTTGGAATCCTTCAACTTTTTGTCAGTGAGGCAACATGGCTTCAGAGAAGGTAGATCAACAGTAACAAACTTATTAGAATTTTATGATGAGGTAAGCCAAATCTTACAGGAAAGAGAGGGCTGGGCAGATTGCATATTCCTAGACTTCCAGAAAGCGTTTGACACTGTTCCACATGGGAGACTTATTAGGAAGCTGCAATCAATGGCTAGAATAGGTGGAAATGTTTTGGAATGGATAAAAACTTACTTAGAAGGAAGGGAACAGAGGGTTAGAGTAAGACACTCAGTGTCTGAATGGAGAAGAGTTAGTAGTGGAGTTCCACAGGGTTCAGTTTTAGGGCCACTTTTGTTCCTTGTATATGTAAATGACCTACCAGAGACTGTAAATTCATTCATGAATATGTTTGCAGATGATGCAAAGATTGTGAAGAAAGTAAAAAACGAGAACAATGGTAGAGAACTTCAGGAGGATCTAAATAATCTGCATGAGTGGTCAGAAAAGTGGCTAATGAAATTCAATACTTCAAAATGTAAGGTAATGAGAATGGGTACAAGTGCAAGAAGGCCCAAGCTTGACTACTCGGTGGCTGGAGTACAACTTCAAGAGACAGAAAATGAGAGAGATCTAGGAGTAAACATACTGGCAGATTTGTCTCCAGAAATACATATAAATGGCATAGTAAGGGCAGCATATGCATTCTTATCAAATGTAAGGGTAGTCTTCAGGTACATGGACAAGGAAATGTTCAGAAATATTTATGTAACCTATGTGAGGCAAAACTCGAATATGCAGCCCCCTATTGGAATCCACACTTGAAAAAGCACATAGCTAAGCTTGAAAAAGTTCAAAGACATGCCACGAAACTGGTGCCAGAAATACGCAATCTCAGTTATGATGAGAGGCTGAGGGAATTAGACTTACCATCACTCGAAGCTAGAAGAGTGAGGGGGGATATGGTGACAGTCTTTAAATTCCTTCATGGTTATGATAGAGTGGATAGGGATCGATATTTTGATATGGCTGGCTCTAGAACTATAGGTCATAGTTTGAAGCTTCGTAAGAAAACTTCTTTGCAGGATGTAAGGAAATACTTTTTCAGTGTAAGAGTAGTTGATAATTGGAATTGGCTAAGCGAGGAGGTAGTTAATGCTATCTCAATCCATAGTTTTAAGGATAGGTATGATAAGTATCACTAAGTCTAAAATGGAACCGATCAGGAGACGGGAAGATACGAGCTTTGGGCACTTTCCCGTAAACACAATTAGGTAACCTTTCCTTTTAGCATCCAACGGTGGGCTCGATTGAGGGTCTGTCATCGCCGAAGTCGAGCACTCTAACTGCTCGGACCTCGTGGTCCCCAATAATAATAATTAATTAATTAATTAAATGTACAAGAGTTTTTTAGTGGTAACTTTTCTTATTTTAAATGAAATATATATATATATATATATATATATATATATATATATATATATATATATATATATATATATATATATATATATATATATATATATATATATATATATATATATATATATATATATATATATATATATATATATATATATATATATATATATATATATATATATATATATATATATATATATTTTCACTGGGTTGCCGGTAGAGGGTATATATTAATGATAAGATGAAGCCATAAAGTCACATTTCAATCTAACTTACACAATGTGATGGTGATCAGAGCACAGTACATCAGGAAGTACATGATAAGTGATGTTTTATATAATATACTGTTTGGAAAAAAAAAATTATAGTATCGGTACGATAATTCACAATAAAACTTAAACAACGTTTTTTTTAGCGTCAATAAATCAAATATAAACAAACGTTAGTGGCTTTTAAGTCATTGTTCATTGTATACTAACCTAATTATTTCCGTTTGTTACCCCGTAAATAAGATGACCAATTTTACGGTAAGTTCTCCATAAAGACCTGATTGATATAAATATACATTTATGTCTTAAATAGAAAACTGATTATAGAAATGGGAAAGTATGCTAAACACCACTTTACTGTAATTGTTTCCCATTTGAGAAGGGCTACGAGTATAGTGTGTTAGTCACTGTAAGACAATAAGATGAACTATTCCTGGCGCAGTACTCCATAATATAATATTTGAGGTAGTTCATACAGATATGATGTTATGTGGTAACTGCATCCTAACTAGGTCAGGGTCCCATGAGTTTGTTACGTTTTGTAGTTTTAAATGATGTGCTTTGCATCCACATCTCCTACTGGAACCGCCTAACCTTACCTAACAATTTACCAGCCTTAACCATACATAGAGTACAGATATCTTGAGCATCCAGGCCGGTAAGAATTTTGGGAAAATAAATTGCCTCATTACACCGTTTTCGAATTTGAAATACACAAAACCACAATTGCAACACGAAGAAGAGCCCTATTGAGTATGTGCTATTGGGAGTATTAAAAAAAAAATATATGCTAAGTGCCACTTTATACATATAATGTAACAATGGTGCCAGTACCCAAATACCGTGTTATTGTGCAGTCGTAATACTATAAATACTGAAAATGTATCTCAGCAAAGTGTACCTGATTATTAATTTTTTATGCAACTGGTTATTTTTGACAGAATTATCCAGGAAATAAAATGGTATGGTGTCATATAATTATTAAGGAGCAAAAGTAACTTTTTGTTGGATGTCTGTATGCTTTGCAAATCAGATAGAAGCTACCTAGAAGCATAGTTATCATTCAGTAAAGCATTGCATATCTAGCCAAATCCTACCAAATGTAGCCATATGTGAATGCAAATATTATAATGTTGCATATTGGTTAGTTGTAACTTAAAGTTGATAACTCATTTTAGTTGGGTTAGTAGGTAGTATATCGTGCAAAAAATATGTTGAAAATATGTCTCAATTTACTTTAAATATTTTTCCATTTAATTTACAAGTGACCAGATACCAATATTACACTCCTACGGTTTGAAATATATGCATATGTACTAGACTATGCTAGGATAGGTTAGTTTAGGTTCATGTGTTTTAAGAATATGTTTTTGTGACATCCTTTCCTGTGACTTAAATGTGCATTTGTAACTTGTGTATCTCAGTTAAATATGGAGGATAACAGTAATTTGCTTCTCAAAATATTCCACTGTGTTTGTCTTTGGAACAATGATATTTATATATTTTTCTTTTACATATATATAAAAGTTAGCTGGTAGTTATGTCTGATTATTTGAGTCTTGCTAAAGAGTCTGTTAATTAATGCATTCCACGGGATTAGAATTGCGAGGTTAGGATAGATGAAATGCTATACAGGGAAATTAAATTTTTGCATAGGGTTGCTTTTGTGATTTGGTTACTTTACATTCGCTAGTTACAACATTATAGGCATTTCACTATTTCTTCTCTCTTTGTATGTGAGAGCAGCTATTATTATTATTATTATTATTATTATTATTATTATTATTATTATTATTAAAAATTCCATATTTTATACCTACTTTCTGTTCTAAAAATATAAGCTTTTACATTATATATATATATATATATATATATATATATATATATATATATATATATATATATATATATATATATATTATATATATATATATATATATATATATATATATATATATATATATATATATATATATATACAGTATTATACTTACCTTTGTAACTTCCCCTCCATGATCCTCAAAAGACAGAGTATGTGTTAGAGTTGGAACATGAATGACGTGTGCCCTTTGATCAACACTTCCTGTCACAAGCCTTTTGCCACATTTGTCCCAAGCACCACTGACGACCTATAGAAGTAAATGGGTCTTCTTAATTTTAATGATGGTTTCTATGATGTGTATAAAGTTTAAGGGGATGCATAGTACTGCAACGTTTGGGTTAATAAGATTTGATCAGCTGATGTTACCTGTTGTGATAAAAAATATGCCTTACTATGTAATACATCGGACATGGGTAATGTGGCTGAATCTTACATTATTATTATTATGCATTTCAGCATTGATATTCAATATTGAACTCTTAGGCAGATAAAATATGAAGACTAATAAGAATTTACTTCAGAGCATAATCCTTGCTTTTTACCTAGTCATCGTATTGGATACCTAGCTTTTCGGGGGTTCTGGTGCAATGGATGGGATCACAAGAGAGTTAGGGTTACTGAAAATTTACTTTTCTTTTTCTTTTTTTTTAGAGAGTGACACCGGGACAGGCAGAAACTGCCCTCATCAACAAAGGCCCGGGCACGAGAAAATACCAAGACGAAGGAAAAGAAAAAGGTTAAGGGCAGGGCAGAGATGAGGTAATGTCACACAAAGGAAACGACAGACAGAAAAAACAGTCAAAGTAAAGAGGACCCAGAGATATGGAGGACTAGGCTCTGAGATGACGATAGATCTGCTTTTTGAAGGATGAAAGGTCATAAGAATTAGGAAAGACAGAAGGAGGAAGAGAGTTCCAGAGTCTGGAGGTAGATGGGAAGAAGCAGTAACGGCACCGACCAATCCGCGAGCTACAAATCTCCACACAGTACCTGTGAGATGAGGCCGCTTGGCGAGTGTTACGCGGCCTCGGCAGTGGAGGAGGGATGCAACTCGCCAACTCATCAGAGCAGCGATGGAAGTAGTAGCGATAGAAAAGCGAAAGGGAAGATACCTTACGGCGAAGAGAGAGAGAATCCAGGTTAGAAGTAAGAGAAGGATCATTAATGAGTCTGACTGCCTTAGATTCAACCCTATCAAGAAGATAAGTAAAGGAAGAAGCACCCCAGATGTATGAGCAGTATTCTAAGCAGGAGCGGATAAGACCTCTGTAAATTTTAAGTAACTGCAATGAGGAAAAGTAATAACGAAAACGAAACAAAACCCCCAATTTTTTGGATGAAGATTTAGAAATTTGGATTATGTGATTCCTCCAAGACAAGTTAGAGGCTATATGGATTCCCAATATATTGATAGAGTTAAGAGGGTAAGTTTCATTAGTTTCGGAGACAATAGGGTTATCAGGAGAAGAAGATGAAGAGATAGCCAGAAACTGTGTCTTGGAGGCATTGAATTTAACTAAATTTTGAGTGCCCCATTCAGATACTCTCTGCAAATCGGAGTTAAGAGTAGAAGAAAGAGTGATACGAGATTGATTACGAGTAACAGATGAAGGTTGTGAAGAAAAGGCAGAGGAAAAGTGAAGGGTAGAATCATCGGCAAAGGCATGAAGAAGAGAGGAAGATGGGGATTGTAGAAGTACTTACAGGGTTTAACCTTTATTTTTTTTTTTAAATAATGCATCAAAGTCGATGTTCTTTAATAGACATATTATGGTAGCATATCAGGGAAGTCTTTTGTCACTGGTGTATTCATGACTACTGACAAAAAGAAAGAAATATCTGTGCCAGCATGAGATCTTGCAGACCCAGCTATTGATGGAAGGTAGTCAAAACATTTGCACTGAAATCGTGTCCTCTCTAGACATCTTAAGATTAAAACAAGTTGGAGAGGTTTATCCCTAATGATGAAGTACAGTATATGGAAGCTAGCGTTTCTTGTCTATCTTACTTGAACTAGCCCAGTCTACCTCTGCGTCATGACGAAGAATAAATAAAGGGTTAGCCGCTTGTCTTATGTCCCATATCCTTGCTGCAGCATCCGTGGCCCATGTTGCTATATAATTTCCACACCAGCTCATTCCTGCACCATTTAGCTCCCCTTCGTGGTCTTCAAATATATGAGTAGCCCTGTAGAGATATGTAACTCATAATGTTTTATCTTGGAATAAAACACATTTTGTAAAGTACAATATTGATATGTTTGTTGGAGATTGACGAAGAGAAAAAGAATTTAGAGGACTATTCTAGCAATTATCAAGTTATAAAATTTTTAAAACCACAATGTGAGTTACAGTGCATAAGTAACCCCTTCCAAAGACAAAATCAGTGATTATATAATCATTTAATGTATTCACATGTTGTTGAGTTCATATTTGCAGTTCAGGAAGAAAGTATTTATAAATTGAAGTGGATTAGAAATATCAGTAACCTGAATATATGGCATTCTTTCATTTAGGGATTATTCAACTTTTTTAAAATTCACTTACTCAGTATTACGAGCATCCCAAAGCCTTGCAGTTCCGTCAAATGAGGCGGTGTAGAGAATATTACCCATGCGGTCACCACCTAAACCTATTACTGCTCCCTTGTGTCCTACTAGTGTTGATTCACATTCACCTAAAATATTATTAAAAATAAGGAAAGAGTAACTATATATTGTGGATGATATTTGTTCATGGTAATTTTAAAAG
>JAXCGZ010015598.1:10000-27500 GCA_037179515.1 Halocaridina rubra | reverse complement strand
GGTGTCATACTCATAATAAAAAATCTGTTTTGGTTGCAATTTTTTTTTGCATTTTATATATATATATATATATATATATATATATATATATATATATATATATATATATATATATATATATATATATATATATATATATATATATAAAAAACTTCTATGATAGGCGCGCTTTTGACATAGCGCTACAGCTTTATCCGTTATAAATTTTATTGTTATCTTACCTGGTGGGTAATACCTGAGGTATATCCGCTTCAACTGCATTATTGATGGTTACGCAAGCCGTATCTGCAATGCCATGTCAATTACAAATGCAGGAGTAGATTGCCTTCAGTTACAAGATATTGGCGCCGAGAGTTGGACAAAAGCTGTGCTTTTAGGAGTGAGCGTACCTTCTCGCAAACGTTGCTATAGCAACGCGGTTTTCATTCGTTGTTTCCTGTTTTATGGTACACTATGGCATTTCCTTAAAGGCTTATTTTATCCATTAGTCTTATTGACTCAGTTATTTATGACCAGTGTTTACCATTAATTATTTTATCTTATGAGAGATAATGTTATTTACCTGTGTAATAATTAATTAATTAATGTATTTACTTACTTAAATTATTGATGTATGTGTTATGCAATTTGTATTTATTGATGATCGTAAAAATACTTTTTTAGTCTGGATTTATTATTATTATTATTATTATTATTATTATTATTATTATTATTATTATTATTATTATTATTATTATTATTATTATTGGTTTCCTTTCGTTGGTCTGTCTCTGCAAAGCTACATGGATTTATAGTAAAGACAGTAGGCTCTTTAACAAAAATATATTTATACAGTATATATATATATATATATATATATATATATATATATATATATATATATATATATATATATATATATATATATATATATATATATATATTTTTTTTTTTTTTTTTTTTTTTTTTTTTTTTTTTTGAGCATTTGTTGAAAAAGAGGCTTAAAAATTGTTTCTTGGTATAGGTAAACACCTGGCTGCAATCTTTATCAACGGTTTTTTCCCCTCATGTTATTTTAGGGTCGCTGTATATGCTAGCCTCTTGGAGGTTAATATTTGGTATTGAGTCAGTGTTTTACGCCCAAATATTCTTCCTGAGACCTACCCTCTCCCTAAACCTTCTTCTACAATATTCTCTTTAAAAGATTCTATTAAAAAGAAAAGAAATTCAGAGAAATACCACAACCTGGTTACGGGTTTGTAAGCTACTGTATCTTTTATGAGAGAACGATGAAAGAGTCAGAACTACCACAACTTGAAATTTGAAGAATTGATACGAATGTGGTCACAGAAATTTTTTATTTAACTTCTCTACAATTTTAGCAAAGTGTTAATCTTTCATATGGTATTTTCACTGGAAAATGTGAGAAGGTATTTTTATTAGTTTAGAAGTAGTTGCCAAATAAAACTTGATTAATACTGAAATTGTAAAAGCTAAACGTTTTTATGATGTTAATTACAACTATGAAATTTGCAGCCTGGTTCATGGCATCAACCGCCCGTTGCGATACTACAGCTGAAGGGTCTTGTGGACTTAAGACTGTTCAGGACAGTTCGATGTTAAGTCTTCCTTCAGTCACGGTTCTCTTTCTATGCCTACATCAACACCGAATATTTTTAGATATTCTTTACACATGTTTTATTGTCCCTTCACATCTGACAAATCACAAGACCCCCATCTCTAATTCTCTTTATATTTTCTTCGTACACAGGCCCGATGAGGGTAGATTTATTATTATTATTTTTTGACCCGTCCTGGTGTCCCAATCTTAAAATTATATCCCCTGAGGGGGAAGGGCTTGAATACTTCCTCCGTGTTCCCCTGCGCGTCTTAAGAGTCGAGTAAATTGGGCGGAGTGAGGGGACTGGGAATCCCTTCCTCTGAATTTGTTTCTTCCCACCTTGACTCAGCTGCCCCCCCCTGTAAGGGGGCAAATGGCTCATGTATATAGATATATAAGTTATTTTATAATCAATCAGAACACGTGGAATAACGAACATAAAGTGCAGTCCTGTAAACACAAACAGGTAATCCTGTACATATACTATACATATTATTCAATACAGGATCAGAGGAATAGTCAACTAACCCCACTATTATCAATTTTATTTAAAAAAAAAGTGTTACATTACTCTGTCTCTCGTGCGTGTACTCTTATTAGTAAAGGCAAAGTAGGGCGCACCTGTATCTGGGGGGAGTAGTATAACCTCCATTGGATATTGGAATGGGGGGAACTCTAATTTAGGGGGTTACAGGTGAATA
Organism: Halocaridina rubra; assembly: GCA_037179515.1. Classification (NCBI taxonomy): domain Eukaryota; kingdom Metazoa; phylum Arthropoda; class Malacostraca; order Decapoda; family Atyidae; genus Halocaridina; species Halocaridina rubra. Next base: position 25,199 of record JAXCGZ010015598.1, on the reverse strand, counting down.
AACTGAAAGGGAAAGTGATGTATAGGCCCCTTGGTGAGCACGTGGGGCCCCCTCGCGGAAATGTTGGGGGGAGGAAGGTAGGTTAGCAAATGAGGACACAGGTGTGTATATGTTTGATTTAACTATGGAAAGCGTTTTTCCTTTTATGATATAGTACGTTAGTCACAGGTGTTTGTTTCAGTGTATGTGTGTGTGTGAGAGATGGATAGATAAATAGACACATTGATTAATAATTGGATATATGAGTCAGACAGATGAAAAATGACAAAGATAAGAATATGAAATAAATATGTAGAGAGGTAGGTATGCATAGAAAAAGAGAAAGGACTGGATAGATACAGAAAATAGATAAAGAGGCGGAAAACAGATACCTGTATGGATGGTTAGATGAAAAATTATGTGTATATAGATAGATACTTAGTTGACTTATTAGGTAGGTATATGGATAGATAGATAGTTGCTGGGAGAGAGAGAGAGAGAGAGAGAGAGAGAGAGAGAGAGAGAGAGAGAGAGAGAGAGAGAGAGAGAGAGAGAGAGAGAGAGAGAGAGAGAGAGAGAGAGAGAGAGAGAGAGAGAGAGAATTCAAGCACTAATTAAACTGTTACCATAAGTAGGTTGTGACCTCTTTTTATCTGCAGCAATAGCATATGCTAGGCCTTGGTTATCATATAGTCAGCATCGAACTAACTCTTTTATGTTCAGTTGTTGTAACGCTCTATAGCGGTTATCCAGATATTTTGTCTCTCTATAGTTAGAAACGTCGTCGACTTGGTCAATTTGATTATAGTTATTTTCCTGGGATTACTGTGCAAAAAAATTGAAATCCATATTGAAATGGTAAGTTTAGTTATTATTTATTATGCTATTAAGATTTGTTCGGGAAATGTTTAATTTTTATTAGGTAAACCAGCTGCGGCTTTCGGGGCTCATTGTAGACCATCCTTGTTTGCCTACCTTGTGGATGACCCAAGCAGGGTGGAAGGGGGGAAATGTGGCAACATGTGGTGTATGCGTGTGTCTTGGCTCGGTCACTCCCCTTACAAGGGGGAATGGAACCATGTATGTGTTATGTATTACCGTCTATTTATTTATGTTACATTATTGTTATTATGTTTGATACAGGTGTCAGCAGAACTTTCAACGGGACGGGTAAGGGTGACATTTCATTTCACCTTTTACCCAATATTTGCTCATGGATTATAGTCCAGCGTAGCCCTTAGTAACCATTACAGCTTGATAAAGGATAATAATAATAATAATAATAATAATAATAATAATAATAATAATAATAATAATAATAATAATAATATTTTTTATTATTATTATTATTATTAATATTATTATTATTATTATTACTATTATTATTATTATTATTATTATTATTATTATTATTATTATTATTATTATTATTATTTTTATTATTATTATTATTATTATTATTATTATTATTATTATTATTATTATTATTATTATTATTATTATTATTACTATTATTATTACTATTATTATTATTAATATTATTATTATTATTATTATTATTATTATTATTATTATTATTATTATTATTATTATTATTATTATTATTATTATTATTATTATTATTATTATTATTATTGGTGTCAAGGTAAGATGTTTTTGGGAATGTAATCAATGTTTTTTCTCTACTACTGCTACCTGGTCCATCTTTTTCTTTTTCTTATTTTTCTTCTTATACTACTACTACTACTACTACTACTACTACTACTACTACTACTACTACTACTAATAATAATAATAATAATAATAATAATAATAATAATAATAATACTATAACCACTACTACTGATGCTACAACTACTACTACTACTAATATAACTACTGCTACTACTACTACTACTACTACTACTACTACTACTACTACTACTACTACTACTACTACTACTACTACTGAAAATAATAATAATAAATAATAATAATAATAATAATAATAATAATAATAATAATAATAATAATAATAATAATAATAATAATAATAATAACAACAACAATAATAATTATAATAATAAGGATAGTACTATTACTGCTACTTCTACTACTACTGCAATTTTTACTATTACTACAACTGCGTCTACTACTGCTACTTCTACTACTACTGCATATTTTACTATTACTACAGCTGCGTCTACTGCTACTACTACTACTTCTACTACTACTACTAATAATAATAATAATAATAATAATAATTATTATTATTATTATTATTATTATTATTATTATTATTTTAATAATAATAAAATTAATAAAAGTAATAATACAAACTATTTTTATTATTATTATTATTATTATTATTATTATTATTATTATTATTATTATTATTATTATTGTTATTATTACTGTTTTTGTATTTACATACACATACAATGACCTTATTCTTCATTGTAAAGGGTGTGGCCTAGTTAAGACACACCCATATAATAGAAAATTATTCTCCCCGTCTTTCATATCTTAGCATCCTGGGGATACAGGGTTACCATAGCTCCCCAGTCCTACCCCACTATTTGTATCCACCGAAAGGATAAGTAAGAAAATATCTTCTATCGTGGGACCCGACAGCCGTTGCTGGTTTACCTCACTGAATCCACCCGTCCTAATTTGCAGATGTGAGAAAATTCGTATGGCCCATCCCGTTTACTCCAAATCTTTCCCTAACCTTATATAGCCCTTGTTTTTTCGCTCTTCCCTACTCCACTAAAATATCACGTGCATACTGTTCTTATCACCCCACCCTGGCAACTCAATCTTGGTCCCCCTTTCTGCGTTGTTCTACATACTCATGCTCTCCACAGTCTCTTTCCCAGTAGATCTTCATTATTTCTCACCATGTGCGCAAACCATCTCATCACTCTGGTCTGACTTATCAAATATCTTTCTTTCAGTATCCTTTCTCTGCCTCACCTCCACTCCTCCATGAAAACGTCCTTTGCTGATGCACTAAAGGGGAATGTGGCAGTAAAAGAGGCTGTAAAGGTGGTGGCACTGGAAAACATACAAACAGTTGACTATAAAGAGACAGTAATCGAAAAAATGAAAGACGTTGTGATGGAAAGGGCAAACCCACTCATCAGACAGGCACTTGATAAGGAGAAGACAGTGGTAATCTCAGGCATAAGTGAATCCCAGGAGCCAACATGGCAGGGGAGACTTGAAGAAAATAAAGCTAGGGTTGTAGACCTGATAAGAAAGCTTGGAGTAGTATGTGGTCCTGAGGATATTGTAAACATACACCAACTAGGTAAATATTCGAGGGAAGGAAAGCCGAGACCAACAAAAGTAACCTTTGAGAGAGGGGAGACATGTAGGGAAATATTGTTGAGAAAAAAAAGTCTAAAAGACCTTCAAGAATGCAAAGAAGTGTTCATTAGACGATACAGAACACAGGAAGAGATGGGAAAGATCAAAAACTTGTTGCAAGAGGCAAGAAGGTTAAATGATGAAAGAAATGAAGAAGAGAAGAAAAATTTTCGTTACGGAATACTTCCAGACAAAGGGGAGATAAAGAAGATAATGACAGAAGATCAGGGGATGGGGCCTCATTAAGATTGTTATACACAAATGCTGATGGAGTAGCTGGTAAGGCAGTAGAATTAAAAGATAGGATTCACAACAGTAAGGCAGATATAGTAGCAATTACAGAGACTAAGTTGAGTGAGGACATAAACAGTGTCACAGTTTTTCCTAAGGGCTTCAGAATACTAAGGGTCGAAAGATCTGAGAGGACTGGTGGAGGGATAGCACTGCTCATAAGTGAGAGGATTCAAGTTGAAGAGATAAACTTGGCTATAGAAAGTGAGTTCAGGGAATTTCTTGTTGCTCGCATAAATACTGGGTCAGAGAGCATTATAATAACTGTTGTATACAACCCACCAAGGAACCAAAATAGGCTTGAAATTTATGAGGAAAGTCATATAGGTACGATTGAAGTCATAAACTCAGTTGTTAACATGGCGCGGGAGAAAAAATGTAGGATTTTGATTATGGGAGACTTTAATCATAAAGAGATAGATTGGATAAATCTTGACCCACACAGTGGTGAGGACTCCTTTGGGGCAAGATTCCTAGATTGCGTACAAGGGAATTTCCTACACCAACATGTAATGGAACCAACAAGAGCCAGGGGTGGGGATGAGCCATCACTACTTGATCTGGTGTTCACAGATAATGTGTTGGATATTGAAAATATTGAGTATGAACCACCAATTGGAAAGAGTGACCACTGTGTGTTGTTGATGGAGTATATCATTGAAGACATTCTTCCTGAGAGTAGAGGCACTGAGGACATGAGGAGGAACTATCAGAAAGGAGATTACATCAAAATGAATGAGCTTTTTGCAGTTATTGACTGGAGAACCTTATTTTACAATAAATCTGTACAAGAAATGTATGACATCTTTTGTGAGAAATATGGGAAGATTGTAGAATGCTGCATACCTGTCACCAAAGTAGGTGTAATTCATGCCAGAGAGAAATGGTTCGATAATGGGTGTAAAAGAGCTAAGGAGTGGAGAGACAAATGCTGGAAAAGGTATAGGAGGAGAAAAAACATAAATGCCTGGCAAACCTACAAAAGAGCAAGAAATGACTACCTAAGCAAAAGGAGAGAGGCAGAGAAAGATTATGAGAGGGACATCACCAGGAAGGCGAAAGAAAATCCCAAGCTTTTCCACAGCTTTATCAGAGGAAAACTGAAGGTAAAAGAACAGGTTTTAAGGCTAAAGAGAGCGGATGGAAGCATCACTGAGACGGACGAAGAGATCTGCAAAGAATTGAACAAGGAGTTTCAGTCAGTATTTACAGTAGAAAATACCCCACCCCCTCAGATTGCAGTGATAGAAGCCCAAGGGCCGGTATTAGAGAACATCAACCTTACAGCCACAGAGGTATGCAAGGCGCTGATGGATTTAGATGTTCATAAAGCTACAGGTCCTGATGACATATCCCCTCATGTGCTTAAAAAATGCGCAAACACAATATCAGTGGCACTAAGTATCATATTTAAGGAGTCATTGGAGTCGGGGGAGATTCCAAGATGCTGGAAACAAGCAAATGTGATACCTATCTTCAAAAAGGGAAGGAGGGATACGGCTCTGAACTATAGACCAGTTTCCTTGACCAGCATAGTTTGCAAACTTATGGAGAAACTACTAAGGAAACATATCTCTCTTCACTTGGAATCCTTCAACTTTTTGTCAGTGAGGCAACATGGCTTCAGAGAAGGAAGATCAACAGTAACAAACTTATTAGAATTTTATGATGAGGTAAGCCAAATCTTACAGGAAAGAGAGGGCTGGGCAGATTGCATATTCCTAGACTTCCAGAAAGCGTTTGACACTGTTCCACATGGGAGACTTATTAGGAAGCTGCAATCAATGGCTAGAATAGGTGGAAATGTCTTGGAATGGATAAAAACTTACTTAGAAGGAAGGGAACAGAGGGTTAGAGTAAGACACTCAGTGTCTGATTGGAGAAGAGTTAGTAGTGGAGTTCCACAGGGTTCAGTTTTAGGGCCACTTTTGTTCCTTGTATATGTAAATGACCTACCAGAGTCTGTAAATTCATTCATGAATATGTTTGCAGATGATGCAAAGATTGTGAAGAAAGTAAAAAACGAGAACAATGGTAGAGAACTTCAGGAGGATCTAAATAATCTGCATGAGTGGTCAGAAAAGTGGCTAATGAAATTCAATACCTCAAAATGTAAGGTAATGAGAATGGGTACAAGTGCAAGAAGGCCCAAGCTTGACTACTCGGTGGCTGGAGTACAACTTCAGGAGACAGAAAATGAGAGAGATCTAGGAGTAAACATATTGGCAGATTTGTCTCCAGAAATACATATAAATGGCGTAGTAAGGGCAGCATATGCATTCTTATCAAATGTAAGGGTAGCCTTCAGGCACATGGACAAGGAAATGTTCAGAAATATTTATGTAACCTATGTGAGGCCAAAACTCGAATATGCAGCCCCCTTCTGGAATCCGCACTTGAAAAAGCACATAGCTAAGCTTGAAAAAGTTCAAAGACATGCCACGAAACTGGTGCCAGAAATACGCAATCTCGGTTATGATGAGAGGCTGAGGGAATTAGACTTGCCATCACTCGAAGCTAGAAGAGTAAGGGGGGATATGGTGACAGTCTTTAAATTCCTTCATGGTTATGATAGAGTGGATAGGGATCGATATTTCGATATGGCTGGCTCTAGAACTAGAGGTCATAGTTTGAAGCTTCGGAAGAAAACTTGTTTGCAGGATGTAAGGAAATACTTTTTCAGTGTAAGAGTAGTTGATAATTGGAATTCGCTAAGCGAGGAGGTAGTTAATGCTACCTCAATCCATAGTTTTAAGGACAGGTATGATAAGTATCACTAAGTCTAAAAATGGAACCGATCAGGAGACGGGAAGATACGAGCTTTGGGCTCTTTCCCGTAAACACAATTAGGTAATCACAATTAGGTAATCACTCCATTCTTGACACATATAGTATTTCTCAAACACCTAATCTCCATTGCATACGATTTGTTCCTTTCATCCCCACTTGCATTCCAAGTCATTATTATCATATTATTATTATTATTATTATTATTATTATTATTATTATTATTATTATTATTATTATTATTATTATTATTATTATTATTATTATTATTATTATTATTATTATTATTATTATTATTATTATTATTATTATTATTATTTAATATTATTATTATTATTATTATTATTATTATTATTATTATTATTATTATTATTATTATTATTATTATTATTATTATTATTATTATTATTATTATTATTGTTATTATTATTATTATTATAATTATTATTATTTCATTGCTCTGTAGGCATATATTTCCAGGGAATATCATGAACAATTAAAATACAATGATTATAATAATGATAATAGTAATGATCATCATCATGATCATCATCATCAAAGTATATTTTTCTAATTACTCATAGTGTCCCCTCATGAACTCATCTGAAAAACACAGATATTTATTAGCCTCTCCTGCTGCAATTTACCTTACACAGCTTAGATTGATAGAGAAATAAGAGATAGATAAGTAGATAGACAAAGAAGCAATAGATAGACCCTAAGTCTTTATTTATATATACAACTCACATTGTTATCCAATTTCCTAATCTACTCAGACAGATCTGAGTTTATGTCATGGTTATAATTTATACACAATCTTCGTAGATTTATCTCTGGTCTTTGCAAGCTGATTATATGTTGGTGGTCTGTGAATAGTATTGATGCTACTAATTTTCCCTGTGACATTTGACCTATGTTACGCTCGGACCTTTTTTGGCCTTGACTTCCTTTTTCATGAGACAGTGATGTATGTTTGACTGTTAATACTCTTAAACCTAGAGACCCTGACCTCTAATATTCTGGGGCTATGATGTGACTATCACCTTTTAATATCTCGAGACAATGGGGATCTGGCGTCTAATTTTGCAAGATCATGATGTAACCTTGACTGCCAAGAACCTGAGATCTAGAGACCCTGAACTCTTATCATGTGAGGTCATGATATGAAGTTGACCTCCAGTCTTCTTAGAACCTAGTCTCGTTTGTGGTCATGATGGGATCTTGACCCTTAATATCCTGAGGCTGTCAGAAACTGACTTATTTTCTCATAAGGCCATGTGTGACCTTGACCTATAATACCTTGGGACTTTAACCTCAAATATCTCGAGACTTCTAATCTTATGGAGCCATGTTTTGACTTTAATCTCTAATATCTTGATACTTTTAGACTCTTTCCTCCGATATTATGAGACTATGTTGTGACTTTGACCTCTAATATCTTCAAACATAAACCTTTGGTTTTATGGGGGTCATGATGTGATCTTGATCTTTAGTCTCTCAAGACTCAGATGTCTAATCTTATGGGACCATGATGTGACCATGACCTCTCACACCTTGAGATCTCAAGTCCATGTCTTCTAATGTTATCGAGTCTTAATATGCCTTTACCTCTAATATCTTTGAACCCTTACCTCTAATTCTACTTGGGCTGTGATGTGACTAGCATCTCTTAAGTTCTTGAGCCTACGACAACCTGACCTCTAATCTTTTAAAGCCGTGATATGAAGTCGACTTGTAATATCCTGCAACCTTGAGACCTTGACCTCTAATCTAATGGGTCACGTTGTGGCCTTTACCTCTACTGTTTTGAGACTGCTGGTAACCTTGACCTGATTTCAGCTCCTGAAATCTCGTAAGGCTATATCTCAAAGCCTTTTTACCTTGATATTTAATATTTACCCTTGGCCTTAATATATATATATATATATATATATATATATATATATATATATATATATATATATATATATATATATATATATATATATATATATATATATATATGTATATATATATATATATATATATATATATATATATATATATATATATATATATATATATATATATATATATATATATATATATATATATAGAGAGAGAGAGAGAGAGAGAGAGAGAGAGAGAGAGAGAGAGAGAGCCCATGGCATCATATTGTGACTAAGACCTCTGATATCCAAAAATCTTGATACCCTGTCCTCCAATCTCATGGGTCGTGATATAGCATTGACCGTAAATATCTTTTAGGCCTTATTTAACCTTGATCTGACTTCATCATCTGAGATTATGATGTGACCGGAACTCTTGCTACCCTGAACCCTGAAACCAGAACCACTTATCTCATGAATCATAATGAGGCCTGTCCTGTCTTCAGAAGTTGTTACTTTGTAGTTTATGTTCTCTTGAGATGATGTGATCTTGAAGCCTCTATATCTCTTAAGAGGATGACGTGATCTTAAAGTGAATAATTTTTTGAGATGATGTGACATTGAAGTCTATAATATCTTGAAACGATTTTGTATTCCTGGTCACTATAGTGTCTTGATATTTTGTGACCTGAATTATTTAATATGTGAATTCTGTGACCTTGAAATCTATGATCTTTTAAGATGATGTGACCTTGGTCTTTATTTTCTTGATATGGAGAGACCTTGAAATTTACAAGCTCCTGACTTCATGAACTGGAGATCAATAATATCTTTGGGACGTTATTGTATTGCTATCTATCTTTATACATGAGCCAATTTCCCCTTATAAGAGGTGTGGCTGAGTCAAGGCAGCATACCCTGACTCCTTGGGAAGAGAAAATACAGACGAGGGGATTCCCATTCCCCTCGCTCCGCCCCATTTAGTCGATTCCTCCGACATGCAGGGGAACACTAAGGAAGTATTCTAGCCCCCTCCCTCAGGGGGGATTACTTCCTTGAGATGCTGTGACCATGAAGTTTGTATTATTTTGAAGTTTATAATTTTATATGATATTGTGATACTGAAGTATATGATCGTTGTGACCTTGAAATCTATAATCTTCTAACATGCTGATATGAGCTAAAGCTTTCAAGGTCGAAGAAAAGGTATTAGCATTAACGCTAATTGGTGGTGTAGGGCATAATAAAATAGATGAGTTATTCGCTGTAATTAGTCATTACTTTGCTCTTAATGATGGTAATTATAAATGATACGAGCATTTAAATGGACACAGTTTATTGGCGTTCTTGTTGGTGAGCCAGGAATCAGACTCATTAATGCAGTTTTATTTTATTTCCTCAAGGTGAGGAATGCATTTGTGCATTTATTTTGTGCATTTATTTAGATGCAGAATTGCTGGACAACCAAGGACATGCTTGTTTTCACGCCTGACCACTTGATGTTTCCATAGACTCTTGCCATTTATACTTGTGTGTTCATTATACCTGCTGAGTTGGTAGAGACTAAAGAGTTTGTACTTCAGCCTATTTCCAGGTGACTGAATACCTAAATAAATGAATTTATAAAAAATAATAATAATAGTTATATTATTATTATTATTATTATTGTTATTATTATTGTTATTATTGTTATTATTATTATTATTTTATTATTATTATTATTATTATTATTATTATTATTATTATTATTATTATTATTATTATTATTATTATTATTATTATTGCAATTACTACTAGTGCTACTACCACTACTACTACTACAACTACAGTACTTTAGCCCTCCTTTTGCTACTTCTAATTATAGTACTACTACTACTACTTATGATGGTGATACTACTACTATTACTACTAATACTACTACTACTACTACTACTACTAATAATAATAATAATAATAATAATAATAATAGTAATAATAATAATAATAATAATAATAATAATAATAATAATAATAATAATAATAATAATAATAATAATAATAATAATAATAATAATAATAATAATGGCGACAGGAATAACAATGATATTTTTTTCTAAGTTGTCAGCCAATGGTACTCGCCACATATAGTAAAGTCTCCTCTTTTGTTAATTATTTACTTGGGGGAAGCTTGTTCCACTCCATCATACAAAGAGAGAGAGAGAGTAGTTGCTACGCTGACTGACCTCTGTGACCTCTAACTAGCTAGATAACCAGTTGTGTTTATTAACGATGTACAAAGGTAATTCTTAAGATATTTCTTTCAGTGTATGAGATTTTATAGTCTTTCATAAAATTATTTAGGATAAAATATCCTTACTAATAGTTTATATAAGCAAATTTAAGGGTAATTCTTAAGATTATTTTACGGCTGTATATATTTTTACTTTATATATATATATATATATATATATATATATATATATATATATATATATATATATATATATATATATATATATATATATATATATATGAATTAAGGATGATATATAGTTACTAATGATTTATTAAGGTGTATCATAAGGTAATTCTTAGGAATATTTCTTGTACAGGAATTTTCATTTTCTTCTCTATAAGAATTTTGGATGAAGTATATTTATCAACTTGAAATGAAGGCAAATCTTGTCTTAATTCTTAAGATTATTTTTTATCCAAAGTAAGAGTTTTATTCTCGTATGGTTAAGGATTTAGGCCGTTATATATTGGCTTATATTTTATAAAGGTTAATATAAGGTAATTCTTGAAATCATTCTACTCAATTGGTGTCTAGGTTAATCGTAAAATAATGTTCAATATTATTTTCAAGATTTGCGTAAATTATTAATTTTATTTATAATAGATAAGTATTAAAGTTGGTTCAAGCATTGGAAGTACTGTAAGCTAAGTGGGCTTTAGCTTTGTAGATAAGTATTTAGCCAGCTCTCTATCTATCTATCTATCTATCTATCTATCAGTCTATCTATCTATATATATATATATATATATATATATATATATATATATATATATATATATATATATATATATATATATATATATATATATATATGTATGTATGTATGTATGTATGTGTGTGTGTGCGTGCGTGTGTATGTGCGTGTGTATGTGTGTGTGTGTTTCTATTATTGAAAAGAACTAGATAACGAAGTTTTAATTAAGAATTCATTGTGAGCAGGATGAATATGAGCTGTTATATTTCTACGGATAATTTATAAGACTGAAATTAAGCCTTTGCAATCATGTCAATAATATTATAAGAGTGAAGTTAGGCCGCGGGAGTGTTGTTAGCAGAGTTGTTGTATCTGTATTATGGGTTATATTTAAGACTGGGGTCAAATCATAGGAGCATTGTTAGCAGACTCTTTGAATTTGCATTTCTGGATATTTCTTATGACTGGAATCGAGCCACTGGAAATGTGCTAAGAGAGTTTTTGCAACTTTTTTTTTAATAGATTATATTTACAGCTGCTTATTAGTGTTAATCTTTAATAATCTGGTAACAATGATGTCGATACTCAGATTCCCACTTAACATATATCCAACGGGGAATCTCACACACAAAACATATAGTTTAATTACTGACTACGCTAAGTTGGCAAGGAGGTATCAAGCACACTCACGCGCGCGCACACACACACATGAGAGAGATCTAGGAGTAAACATACTGGCAGATTTGTCTCCAGAAATACATATAAATGGCATAGTAAGGGCAGCATATGCATTCTTATCAAATGTAAGGGTAGCCTTCAGGCACATGGACAAGGAAATGTTCAGAAATATTTATGTAACCTATGTGAGTGCAAAACTCGAATATGCAGCCCCCTTTTGGAATCCGCACTTGAAAAAGCACATAGCTAAGCTTGAAAAAGTTCAAATACATGCCACGAAACTGGTGCCAGAAATACGCAATCTCAGTTATGATGAGAGGCTGAGGGAATTAGACTTACCATCACTCGAAGCTAGAAGAGTGAGGGGGGATATGGTGACAGTCTTTAAATTCCTTCATGGTTATGATAGAGTGGATAGGGATCGATATTTTGATATGGCTGGCTCTAGAACTAGAGGTGATAGTTTGAAGCTTCGTAAGAAAACTTCTTTGCAGGATGTAAGGAAATACTTTTTCAGTGTAAGAGTAGTTGATAATTGGAATTCGCTAAGCGAGGAGGTAGTTAATGGTATCTCAATCCATAGTTTTAAGGACAGGTATGATAAGTATCACTAAGTCTAAAATGGAACCGATCAGGAGACGGGAAGATACGAGCTTTGGGCTCTTTCCCGTAAACAAAATTAGGTAATCACAATTAGGTAATCACACACACACACACGCACACACACACACACACACACACACACACACACACACACACACGTTAACACATCTTTCTGGCTAGTACAGTACAGTGGTAACGCGCTGGCTTCGCATTCACGAGGTCGAAAGATCGGTCCCCGTCCAAGACCGAGAGTTTAAGCTGTTTACTGGCAGGAACTGCTGTGGTTGGACATCACAGTGGGGGGTTGGGGCTTGCCCTGGCTGACGAATACCCATTGTAATGAAATGGAAATAAAGTTTAAATTCTTGTATGGAGGTAAAATAGTCTAGTGCCGATGTTCTTCTTAATGATATATTTTTGTGACCTTAGCACAGTGGTTTTCAACCTTTTGGGCCATGGTCAGTTATCAAGGGGGCCACGGACATCTAAACCTGAGTTCATAATGAAAAAGTGTAATTTGACCTTAGATTAACAATGCACATGATTTACCAACAGTAAATGGAGGTCCAGTGCTTAATTTCAGAAATGGAAGAGTAGAACTAATAAAATGTTTTGAATATGTTTCATAATTATTTTATCATCATCATTGCACAATTCTAGCTATGCCAAAAGTGGGCCATGGGCACAAAAAGGTTGAAAACCTCCGCCTTAGCCGAAGGATTTGAATTTGTTTTGAAATATGTTTGACTCTTTCCGTAGACTTTTTGAAAATATATTATATTATATATATATATATATATATATATATATATATATATATATATATATATATATATATATATATATATATATATATATATATATATATATATATATATATATATATATATATATATATATATATATATATATATATATATATATATATATATATATATATATATATATATATATATATATATATATATATATATTATATATATATATATATATATATATATATATATATATATATATATATATATATATATATATATATATATATATATATATATATATATATATATATATATATATATATATATATATATATATATATATATATATATATATATATATATGTATTATATATATTATATATGTATATATATATATATATATATATATATATATATATATATATATATATATATATATATATATATATATATATATATATATATATATATATATATATATATATATATATATACACACACACACACACACACAAAAGACATAATCCCCCTTATTAGAAGGGTGGCTGAGTCAAAACAGAAAACTTAACTCTTTGTAGGAAGAAATTACCTTGGAGGGAATTCCTAGCTCCTTATCTCCACCTCATATAGTTGACTATCACGACACGCAGTGGAACTCGGAAGAGGTACTCTTGTTCTTCATTGGTGTGTATATATATATATATATATATATATATATATATATATATATATATATATATATATATATATATATATATATATATATATATATATATATATTTATCCTTTTTGTTAGGGTCACTTCCTTATAATACGTTTGTTATTGCTTTGATTCTTTCTCTATTTGTTCGTTTATAATACTTTTTTTGTCGGTATTATTGGGTAATTTTTTTTTTTTATCCCTGACGTACAATCGGCGGAATTTTGCAGTATGCTGCAGAGGAGTGGAGAGCCATAGGCAAGCTTAGAACACTTACCTCATTTTAGAACTGTATATTTGAAGGATAAAAAAACAACAACTATCGAGTGACGTACTCATTATTCCCGTTAAGTTGGCAGGGTTATGGGAAATAGAGAATTGCAGACATATTTTTATGCCCAAACATCACTTCCGAGCTTATTATCAACGTTTCCAGTAAGGTCTTGCGCTACTACTACCACTACTACGAGGAGGAGGAGGAAAACTTAACAATAAGAGAGTACATCAGTGTCTTGAAAATGCTTTCAGTAGAAAACGTGGAAAGCGACCGCTTGATATTGTGTAATTAATCATAATGTACATTATCGTGTTTTGAGATTCTTTTTTCTAATACTATTACTACTTTTACTACTACTATTACTACTGATAGTAATAATAATATATTGATCTTCATCAACTACTACTACTACTACTACTAAATGTTGGTGTCGTTGCTATTACACCCACGTAAGTGACGTCTCAACGATACTCATGACATGAAAACATAAAATCGATGACCCCCTTCCTCCCTCTCCCCTCCCTCCCTCCTATTTCCCTTTCACTTTCTCTCGTTCCCTCCCTTCTTTATCCCCCCCCTTCCTCCCTTCCCTACTTTATGCTTCCTTCATTTTTTTAGCTCCTTGATTCCCTATTCGGCCCCGCCCCTTTTTTTTCCACGTGGAATCAATAAGTGATTGTTTGTTATGACTCATAGGATTTCAACCTTGTATTAGCCGTAGGAAAATTTTTCTGGCCTATTTGAGTGAATAGCAGCACTAATAGCGGTAATAGCAAGAACAGTAGTGGTGGTAGAGACGGTAATAGTTATAGGAGCAAGTTTCATCTTTTCTCTTTGAGAATATATTAGTAATACTAGTATTAGCAGCAGTAGCAGTGGTAGTAGTAGAAACACTGACAGTAATAGTAGTAAGTTTCGGTTTTCTGAGTGAAGAGCAG
>JAXCGZ010015598.1:5000-7500 GCA_037179515.1 Halocaridina rubra | reverse complement strand
AGAGAGAGAGAGAGAGAGAGAGAGAGAGAGAGAGAGCGTAAAGGGAACATGTATTGATCCCTTAGTTTGTCAGAGAGGACCGGGTGTCCCTCCTCCCCCTCCTCCTCCTCCTCCCTCATCCTCTACTCTATTTGCCTGACTCTCAGTTTCGGTTCCTTCTGGCCCCGTGGTCACACCACACATAGCAACATCTACAATGTTTCCCCCTCATTCCTTTTTCCCCCCATTAAGGAAATAATGCCTCCTGTTTGTGAGGCACTGATGCCACGTGGGGTTTATATATATATATATATATATATATATATATATATATATATATATATATATATATATATATATATATATATATATATATATATATATATATATATATATATATATATATATATATATATATATATATATATATATATATATATATATATATATATATATATATATATATATATATATATATATATATATATATATATATATATATATATATAGATAGATAGATAGATAGATAGATAGTAACTTAAGTTTAACCGTATATACTTGTAAGGAAATACTTTTTCAGTGTAAGAGTAGTTGATAATTGGAATTGGCTAAGCGAGGAGGTAGTTAATGCTATCTCAATCCATAGTTTTAAGGACAGGTATGATAAGTATGACTAAGTATAAAATGGAACCGATGAGGAGACGGGAAGATACGAGCTTTGGGCTCTTTCCCGTAAACACAATTAGGTAATCACAATTAGGTAATCACATACACACACACACACACACACACACATAGTTTTAAGGACAGGTATGATAAGTATCACTAAGTATAAAATGGAACCGATCAGGAGACGGGAAGATACGAGCTTTGGGCTCTTTCCCGTAAACACAATTAGGTAATCACAATTAGGTAATCACACACACGCACACACACGGTAAGCCAAATCTTACAGGAAAGAGAGGGCTGGGCAGATTGCATTCTCCTAGACTTCCAGAAAGCGTTTGACACTGTTCCACATGGGAGACTTATTAGGAAGCTGCAATCAATGGCTAGAATAGGTGGAAATGTTTTGGAATGGATAAAAACTTACTTAGAAGGAAGGGAACAGAGGGTTAGAGTAAGACACCCAGTGTCTGAATGGAGAAGAGTTAGTAGTGGAGTTCCACAGGGTTCAGTTTTAGGGCCACTTTTGTTCCTTGTATATGTAAATGACCTACCAGAGTCTGTAAATTCATTCATGAATATGTTTGCAGATGATGCAAAGATTGTGAAGAAAGTAAAAAACGAGAACAATGGTAGAGAACTTCAGGAGGATCTAAATAATCTGCATGAGTGGTCAGAAAAGTGGCTAATAAAATTCAATACTTCAAAATGTAAGGTAATGAGAATGGGTACAAGTGCAAGAAGGCCCATGCTTGACTACTCGGTGGCTGGAGTACTACTTCAAGAGACAGAAAATGAGAGAGATCTAGGAGTAAACATACTGGCAGATTTGTCTCCAGAAATACATATAAATGGCATAGTAAGGGCAGCATATGCATTCTTATCAAATGTAAGGGTAGCCTTCAGGCACATGGACAAGGAAATGTTCAGAAATATTTATGTAACCTATGTGAGGCCAAAACTCGAATATGCAGCCCCCTTTTGGAATCCGCACTTGAAAAAGCACATAGCTAAGCTTGAAAAAGTTCAAATACATGCCACGAAACTGGTGCCAGAAATACGCAATCTCAGTTATGATGAGAGGCTGAGGGAATTAGACTTACCATCACTGGAAGCTAGAAGAGTGAGGGGGGGATATGGTGACAGTCTTTAAATTCCTTCATGGTTATGATAGAGTGGATAGGGATCGATATTTTGATATGGCTGGCTCTAGAACTAGAGGTGATAGTTTGAAGCTTCGTAAGAAAACTTCTTTGCAGGATGTAAGGAAATACTTTTTCAGTGTAAGAGTAGTTGATAATTGGAATTGGCTAAGCGAGGAGGTAGTTAATGCTATCTCAATCCATAGTTTTAAGGACAGGTATGATAAGTATCACTAAGTCTAAAATGGAACCGATGAGGAGACGGGAAGATACGAGCTTTGGGCTCTTTCCCGTAATCACAATTAGGTAATCACACACACACACACACACACACACACACACACACACACACACACACACACACACACACATATATATATATATATATATATATATATATATATATATATATATATATATATATATATATATTATTTTTTTTTTTATTTATTTTTTTCTATGAGTGTGATACCGGGGCAGGCAGAAACTGCCCTCACCAATAAAGGCCCGGGCACGGAAAAATACCAAGGCGAAAGAAATAAAAAGCTCAAGGACAAGGCAGAGATGAAGCAATGTCACTCAAAGGAAAACGACAGACAGAAAAAACAGTCAAAGTACAGATCACCCAGAGATATGGAGGACTAGGCTCTGAGATGACGATAGCTCTGCTTTTTAAAGGATGAAAGGTCATAAGAATTAGGAAAGACACAAGG
>JAXCGZ010015597.1:55000-60000 GCA_037179515.1 Halocaridina rubra | reverse complement strand
CAGAAGGTTAAAAGGAACCCAACCTTATAGCTTATATCTGCTATACATAGGAATGAACGCATTCTAACTGAATGCCACTATGTTCATATTACAGATTCCCCAACCTCACTCGTGGCTTCATTTTAGCATTTAATTCGATTCCCAATCTCATTTGGGCCATGAAATAACCAAATAGCACATTACATATGTGAAAACATGAATCATTTTTTTACCCCGACCGGGACTCGAACCTTGGACTTATGATTACTAAGTCAAGGCGCTACCACTACACCACAGAAGGTTAAAAGGAACCCAACCTTATAGCTTATATCTGCTATACATAGGAATGAACGCATTCTAACTGAATGCCACTATGTTCATATTACAGATTCCCCAACCTCACTCGTGGCTTCATTTTAGCATTTAATTCGATTCCCAATCTCATTTGGGCCATGAAATAACCAAATAGCACATTACATATGTGAAAACATGAATCATTTTTTTACCCCGACCGGGACTCGAACCTAGGACTTATGATTACTAAGTCAAGGCGCTACCACTACACCACAGAAGGTTAAAAGGAACCCAACCTTATAGCTTATATCTGCTATACATAGGAATGAACGCATTCTAACTGAATGCCACTATGTTCATATTACAGATTCCCCAACCTCACTCGTGGCTTCATTTTAGCATTTAATTCGATTCCCAATCTCATTTGGGCCATGAAATAACCAAATAGCACATTACATATGTGAAAACATGAATCATTTTTTTACCCCGACCGGGACTCGAACCTAGGACTTATGATTACTAAGTCAAGGCGCTACCACTACACCACAGAAGGTTAAAAGGAACCCAACCTTATAGCTTATATCTGCTATACATAGGAATGAACGCATTCTAACTGAATGCCACTATGTTCATATTACAGATTCCCCAACCTCACTCGTGGCTTCATTTTAGCATTTAATTCGATTCCCAATCTCATTTGGGCCATGAAATAACCAAATAGCACATTACATATGTGAAAACATGAATCATTTTTTTACCCCGACCGGGACTCGAACCTAGGACTTATGATTACTAAGTCAAGGCGCTACCACTACACCACAGAAGGTTAAAAGGAACCCAACCTTATAGCTTATATCTGCTATACATAGGAATGAACGCATTCTAACTGAATGCCACTATGTTCATATTACAGATTCCCCAACCTCACTCGTGGCTTCATTTTAGCATTTAATTCGATTCCCAATCTCATTTGGGCCATGAAATAACCAAATAGCACATTACATATGTGAAAACATGAATCATTTTTTTACCCCGACCGGGACTCGAACCTAGGACTTATGATTACTAAGTCAAGGCGCTACCACTACACCACAGAAGGTTAAAAGGAACCCAACCTTATAGCTTATATCTGCTATACATAGGAATGAACGCATTCTAACTGAATGCCACTATGTTCATATTACAGATTTGGTTATTTCATGGCCCAAATGAGATTGGGAATCGAATTAAATGCTAAAATGAAGCCACGAGTGAGGTTGGGGAATCTGTAATATGAACATAGTGGCATTCAGTTAGAATGCGTTCATTCCTATGTATAGCAGATATAAGCTATAAGGTTGGGTTCCTTTTAACCTTCTGTGGTGTAGTGGTAGCGCCTTGACTTAGTAATCATAAGTCCTAGGTTCGAGTCCCGGTCGGGGTAAAAAAATGATTCATGTTTTCACATATGTAATGTGCTATTTGGTTATTTCATGGCCCAAATGAGATTGGGAATCGAATTAAATGCTAAAATGAAGCCACGAGTGAGGTTGGGGAATCTGTAATATGAACATAGTGGCATTCAGTTAGAATGCGTTCATTCCTATGTATAGCAGATATAAGCTATAAGGTTGGGTTCCTTTTAACCTTCTGTGGTGTAGTGGTAGCGCCTTGACTTAGTAATCATAAGTCCTAGGTTCGAGTCCCGGTCGGGGTAAAAAAAATGATTCATGTTTTCACATATGTAATGTGCTATTTGGTTATTTCATGGCCCAAATGAGATTGGGAATCGAATTAAATGCTAAAATGAAGCCACGAGTGAGGTTGGGGAATCTGTAATATGAACATAGTGGCATTCAGTTAGAATGCGTTCATTCCTATGTATAGCAGATATAAGCTATAAGGTTGGGTTCCTTTTAACCTTCTGTGGTGTAGTGGTAGCGCCTTGACTTAGTAATCATAAGTCCTAGGTTCGAGTCCCGGTCGGGGTAAAAAAAATGATTCATGTTTTCACATATGTAATGTGCTATTTGGTTATTTCATGGCCCAAATGAGATTGGGAATCGAATTAAATGCTAAAATGAAGCCACGAGTGAGGTTGGGGAATCTGTAATATGAACATAGTGGCATTCAGTTAGAATGCGTTCATTCCTATGTATAGCAGATATAAGCTATAAGGTTGGGTTCCTTTTAACCTTCTGTGGTGTAGTGGTAGCGCCTTGACTTAGTAATCATAAGTCCTAGGTTCGAGTCCCGGTCGGGGTAAAAAAATGATTCATGTTTTCACATATGTAATGTGCTATTTGGTTATATATATATATATATATATATATATATATATATATATATATATATATATATATATATATAAATATATATATACATATATATATATATATATATATATATATATATATATATATATATATATATATATATATATATATACATATATATATATATATATATATATATATATATATATATATATATATATATATATATATATATATATATATATATATATATATATATATATATATATATATATATATATATATATGCATTTATATATGTATATATATATATATATATATATATATATATATATATATATATATATATATATATATATATATATATATATATATATATATATATATATATATATATATGCATTTATATATATATATATATATATATATATATATATATATATATATATATATATATATATATATATATATATATATATGTATATATACATATATATATATATATATATATATATATATATATATATATATATATATATATATATATATATATATATATATATACATATATATATATATATATATATATATACATATATAATATATATATATATATATATATATATATATATATATATATATATATATATATATATATATATATATATATATATATATATATATATATATATATATATATATATATATATATATATATATATATATATATATATATATATATATATGAGTGTGACACCGGGACAGGAAAAACTTCCCTTATCAATAAAGGCCCGGTCACAAGAAAACACCAATACCAAGGAAAAAAAAAGTTTAAGTACGAGGCAGACATGAGGTAATGATACACAAAGAAAAACGACAGACAGAAAAAATAGTTAAAGTACAGAGGACCTAGAGATGACGGTAGATCCGCTTTTTGAAGGAAGATAGGTCATAAGAATTTGGAAAGACAGAAGGAGGAAGAGTTCCAGAGTCTGGATGTAGATGGAAAGAAGCAGACACTGCACCGACCAATCCGCGAGCTACAAATCTTCACACAATGCCTGTGAGATGAGCCCGCTTGGCGAGTGTTATGTGACCTCGGCAGTGGGGGAGGGATGATACCTTAAGGCGAAGAGAGAGCGAATCCACATTAGCATCAAAAGAATGATAATTAATGAGTCTGACTGCCTTAGGTTTTACCTATCAAGGTGATAAGTATAAGAAGAAGCACCCAAGATATTCGAGCAGTATTCTAAGCAGGGACGGATAAGACCTTTATAAATTTTAAGTAACTGTAGAGAAGAAAAGTAACCACGAAAACGAAACAGAACCCCTAATTTTTTGGATGCAGATTTAGAAACTTGGATTATGTGATTCCTCCGAGACAAGTTAGAGGCTTTATGGATTCCTAATATGTTGATATAATTAAGAGGGAAAATTTCGTTAGTTTCGAACACAATCGGGTTATCAGGAGGAAAAGAAGATAAAGAGATAGGCAGACATTGAGTCTTGGAGGTTTTATATTTAAATAAATTTTGTGTGACCCACTCAGATACCATCTGCAAATCAGAGTTGAGAGTAGAAAAAAGAGTGATACGAGACAATACGAGTAGCAGATGAAGATTGAAAAGAAAAGGCAGAAGAAAAGGGAAGGGTAGAATCGTCAGCAAAGGCATGAAGAAGAGAGAAATATGAGGATTGTAGAAGATCATTGATGAAGAAAAGGAAAAGAGTAGATGAAAGAACAGAGCCCTGTGGAGCACCACTGGTAACAGAAAAAGGGTTAGATGTCGCACCATCAAGAACTACAGATATAAAACGGTTAGCAAGAAAACTGGAGCCAACAGAGCCTTGTTTCAGACTCTGTCAAAAGCCTTAGAGATATCAAGGACGGCGACAAAGGATTCCCCATAGCTCCTCAAAAAGGATGACCATACACAAGTAAGATAGGACAGAATGTCACCAGTGATCTTCCCTTGCGGAAGCCGTATTGGTGATCGGAGATAAGTAAGTTAGATTCAGTATATATATATATATATATATATATATATATATATATATATATATATATATATATATATATATATATATATATATATATATATATATATATATATATATATATATATATATATATATATATATATATATATATATATATATATATATATATATATATATATATATATATATATATATATATATATATATATATATATATATATATATATACATATATATATATATATATATATATATATATATATATATATATATATATATATATATATATATATATATATATATATATATATATATATATATATATATATATATATATATATATATATATATATATATATATATATATATATATATATATATATATATATATATATATATATATATATATATATATATATATATATATATATATATATATGTATATATATGTATATATATATATATATA
>JAXCGZ010015597.1:32500-42500 GCA_037179515.1 Halocaridina rubra | reverse complement strand
CGAATGGTTCACAGGATAATCTGCTTTACTCTCCTGATATAGTTGAACACAGTTAGATTCCAAACTTCTCCATATACAGCATATTGTTAGAAACACACACACAATCACACATATATATATATATATACACCTAAAATCCATGTTATAACATGCAATACATCTAATAAATTTAAACAAGATTTAAACATACATGAAAAATATTTTGACACCAAAATTTAATTTTCTCAGACAACTTGCACATAAAACATTAAGAAACAACATAGAAAACACTACAATAGTATACAAGAAACTTACACACTTCTTGATGGAATACGCAAGCCTCAATTGTCCTTCAAAACCTTATAAAACACACCAAAACACTTTACAGACTATGCAAAAATATTCATCGAGAAATGAACGAAATGCAGGATCAATATTTCATAAAAGTAATATATATCTACATAGCGAGGATACTCTTTTTGCTGCGGTCCGTGTGGGCAATGTGCAACAAAAAATACTTAAAATGTAAAATACATCACAAATCATATTTCATAGGTGTTGATAATTTCCATATACATTCAATTTAAGGACCAAATTATATACAAAACCATACTACAATTTACCTATGTGCACAATTATTTTATATATATAATATATATATATATATATATATATATATATATATATATATATATATATATATATATATATATATATATATATATATATATATATATATATATATATATATATATATATAAACACATATTGCAGTAGATATACTTCACATATTTCAAACTAATGAACTTATGCAAATGCCAATGATGTCTTCATTTAGCTAATGATTTTTTTTTTTTAGATACCCTTATCTATCAATATGAGTTGGGCTGGTGGACATCGTGCTTTTGCTGTAGAAGCATTTTTGAAGAATGGTGAATCTGTATTTTGCAACATACACAGCTTCATGAACTCATTATATTGAATGATGCTGCTCCGGATCTACAACAGCGTATAGTAAATAGAGGCCACCATTTGGAAGATATTATTTTTAAAACCAAATGAATAAAAACTATTACCCTTTGTTGAAACAATAGTGAAATTAATTTTTAATAAATGTTGTTTCTTTTTTCCTTTTGTTAACCTTTAAAATGTGAGAAGTTTTTCTGGCACAGTCTGTATAAAAGCGATATAATGATAAGTCTTTTGACAACACTGATTAGGTCAATTTCTTTTTGCTCATAGCCTTATAAAATATTGATTGGATTAAAAGGCATTTAACATAAAAATACATTAAGAGAGAGAGAGAGAGAGAGAGAGAGGAGAGAGAGAGAGAGAGAGAGAGAGAGAGAGAGAGAGAGAGAGAGAGAGAGAGAGAGAGAGAGAGAGAGAGAGAGAGAGAGAGAGAGAGAGGCCTGCGACATTATTAGCAAGTTAATTAGATTTAATGGTCGTGTGATTTTTCAAACAGACAAAGCTTGAGTTAACTGAAGCATGACGAAAATGATCATTAAAAATTATGATATTCAAGAATTATTAGTTTTTAAAGATTTGAAGTAGGTTCATAAAACTAATGCAGTATTGCTCAACTTATCTTTTCCTACATTATAAATCTCTCTCTCTCTCTCTCTCTCTCTCTCTCTCTCTCTCTCTCTCTCTCTCTCTCTCTCTCTCTCTCTCTCTCTCTCTCTCTCTCTCCTCTCTCTCTCTCTCTCTCTCTCTCTCTCTCTCTCTCTCTCTCTCTCTCTCTCTCTCTCTCTCTCTCTCTCTCTCTCTCTCTCTCTCTCTCTCTCTCTTCTTTTTTTTTTTGCTTACTAATACCACTTAAACTTTCAGATCTTAAAGCACCTAATTATGTTCAGGAAATCAGCATTTTATACTTGAACGAAAAGGCCTAAAAATAGTAAAACCCGAAAGAATAAAAATTCACAAGCTCAGTATATGACAGCACACCTTGGACCGATTTCTTAAACAGTTTAAGCCTTGGATACCATATTATTAGTTAGCTAGATACACACAAATGGATTTCATAAACGCATCTGACGCGGTTCTGTGTATGGCTAGGATCCCACTTGGGATTCTAGCCATACACAGAACCCCGTCAGATGTGTTTATGATAGCCATTTGTGTGTGTCTAACCAACTAACAATATGATATCCTAGGTTTACACTGTTTAAGAAATCGAGCCCAGATCTGAAGAAGTCCAAGCACAACGGGCAAGTCTCCATCTAGTTAAGGATATACACTATTCCAATTGCTGTCAAAGCGTCAATTTGTAACTCTTGGACAATTGTTTTTCAAATATGTAAACTATCTGTCATGATTTCTTTCTTTTTAAAATCTCTCACTTTAGTATAGTCCTTGACTTGCCTTACCTGAGTGTCAGTCAAGTTACATAAACGTCCATATTGTGCTATTCCTCATTCCGCTCCATAATTGTACTACTGTTGCAAATGGTGAGAGCATCCTTTTCCTTCCATGGTTTGGTCTAAGGTATAGCAGTCAACATGCTGGAGCAGACTTATTGAGAACGTCTTCAATGAAAAATTTTCATCCACCGCCCCAAGTACAGAGACTGGTAGGAATTTCCTCTCCCAAAGGATTATAGTCTTTGGACAAGTAATAATGGCAAGTAAGACATTGAGTATTTCCGATGACATGGTTGGATATTAAACGCATTGCAAATATTTAATCCTCCAAATTTACTCCAAGGAGGTACTAATATAAAAACGTAAATTGTATCCATTTAGAAAATTAGTCTTCTAATATTTTTATATTCTCCTTTCATATATGCGAAGATGCAAAAGGACGATCATCTTCATTAAACTATCTGAATATCAACACACCTGAGCAAGAATTCGGAACATGTTGGCTACTGTGAAAAGGCAGGAAAGGAAATATTTTGCAAAAAATCGTCACCGAGATCATTTATGAGCAAAATTTCATAACAAACTGAAGAGGTAGCTCTCCGTAAAAATGAATAATTATTTCAACTATGAATGGCACTGGGGAAGCATGACAAGATAACTTGCTGCATTCCCACGCCCGGATCAGTAGAGATCTGGGTTGTGCCAGAAAGGGCATTAAGCCGTAATACTTTCGAGCTAAAACTTGAGTGGGAAGATTTCTAATAAAGAATAATAAAATATTACATAATAGCTATGAAAGCAAGTGTCCCGACTGCATGAGGTTAAATTTCAAGCAAGAAAATTGTCGAGCTCATTTCCACAACATTTTTCTTTTTCTACAAATGATTGCCAATTTATCCCATATCAAAAAATCTCTTGAGGATTGAGGAAGGAATACCATTTCACTTTTTAACATAAGTTCATCATGGTCATTCTATCTAGGCACCTTACTTCGATACTGTATGCTCATATATCTGTCAATTATATATCTAAATTATATCTATATAGCATGTGAAGAACTTTGTGTGACTTGTTAGCGTAGAGATCTCGTTATAATCATATGCCGTAATTTGCTTCTTGGATTAGAGTGTTTCTTTTTGTTTAGAAATGCGCCATGTTTATGTCATACACAGAGCTAGTGTTTTTATTAAATAAAATATGTAAAAGACAATGTCATTATGATTTTAGTACATTTATGACTGAATCCATAACTTTTTTCGCATTTTTTGATGTCTAAATTCTCGGGTCAATAATATATTTCTTGAGGTATTCTTATTCCTTGCACATTGATCTTGGTTTTGATTTGCTATTATGTCTTCTATAACCTACTCAGCAGTACTCTTCTAAAATAGGATGAGTCTTGATATAGAAACCCAGCTCATTGCAACCACTGCTGAAAAAGTCATATTATAATTTCCTGGACCGATTGCATTTTCCTCTACTGTGTTCATATTACAGCTTCCGTAATCTCCATGATAAAATGGTAGCGTCCGCGACTCTGAGGCGGCAGGTCGAGGGTTCGCGCCCCGTCACGGACTGAGGTTAGTAAGGGCATACACTCAGGGTAACGATTACATCTGTCAAAACAAGTCCTTGCAAGAAGGCAACCGTCCTAGCCCTTATTAGAAAAGGGAGTTCGTGATGTAAAACCAAATCCATCCATCCATCGTGTTCATATTACAGCTTCCCCCAAACTCAGTGGCATTCAGATAGAATGCGTTCATTCCTAGTATAGTAGATATAGCTGTAAGGTTTGTTTCCCTTTTAACCTTATGTGGTTTAGTTGGTAGCGCCTTGTTACAGCAATTATGTGTCGTATGTTGACGTAAAACACACAAGTATCTGAATTCCAGATTAAAAGTTAGCACGAGGGTCTGCCCCTCTCTTTCTTTATCTCTTACTTTATTTAATTTTCGTGTTTTTCCCTCCAATTCCCTTATATCCTTAATCCCCTCCCCTTTTTTCCCGTCCTCTCCTATCCCATCCTAAAAAAACAAACCCCAAAAAACAGAGGGCAGTAAGAAAGAAATAAACTTATATGACTTTTAATATAAATAAGATAATTTTCAGGTCTTATACATCTCTGACATATATAATTCATATCAAATTAAAGATAGCAGTAAAATATACATAAAATATCAAAAATTAAACTAAATTAGATAATGGACATAATACATTATAACAGCAAAGAACATTAATTGGTATAGATATCCACTTGAGGATAGGTGGAACGGGTCATGAAGGACCCGTAAGGGATATTGACAATGCAGTGTGGGCTACTAACAAAAGTAAATAATTCAATATACACATAAACAAAGCAAGTTAATTTATTTTAGATAAGTTAATCATTTTTGCAAACACTGCATACTTAATAATTTATATACTTAAAAACTTAAACTAAAAACATTTTAAATTTAGTGTTTTTGTAGAATAGTAAATAGTCGGTGCACAGGGCTCCGAGTCATATGATAACTTCATGCTACAACCTTAATACGAAGGAGCTTAAAACTTTAATATTATTAATGGTGTTAAAATTAATTTGAGCTCACATTATCAATCAAAGAAATAGCAAAATAAATCGAATTATAAGTAAACAGTCATTTTTTTCATAGTCATAGATTTTATTGCCAACTATTTAGTATAGATACAGGAATGAATATGTACTTTATATTCAATTAAAGTATCTGAATTCCAGATCAAAACTTAGCACGAGGGTCTGCCCCTCTCTTTCTTTATCTCTTACTTTATTTAATTTTCGTGTTTTTCCCTCAAATTCCCTTATATCCTTAATCCCCTCCCCCTTTTTCCCCTCCTATCCTATCCCATCCTAAAAAAAAAAAAAAATCCTACTTTATATTCAGAGGCACTAGCCTGCTGAGCAAGAAGGATAGATAGATAGATAGTCATAGATTTTATTGCCAAATATTTAGTATAGATACAGGAATGAATATGTACTTTATATTCAATTAAAGTATCTGAATTCCAGATCAAAACTTAGCACGAGGGTCTGCCCCTCTCTTTCTTTATCTCTTACTTTATTTAATTTTCGTGTTTTTCCCTCAAATTCCCTTATATCCTTAATCCCCCCCCTTTTCCCCTCCTATCCTATCCCATCCTAAAAAAAAAAAAATCCTACTTTATATTCAGAGGCACTAGCCTGCTGAGCAAGAAGGATAGATAGATAGATAGTCATAGATTTTATTGCCAAATATTTAGTATAGATACAGGAATGAATATGTACTTTATATTCAATTAAAGTATCTGAATTCCAGATCAAAACTTAGCACGAGGGTCTGCCCCTCTCTTTCTTTATCTCTTACTTTATTTAATTTTCGTGTTTTTCCCTCCAATTCCCTTATATCCTTAATTCCCTCCCCATTTTTCCCCTCCTATCCCATCCCATCCTAAAAAAAAAAATCCTACTTTATATTCAGAGGCATTAGCCTGCTGAGCAAGAGCTCCTTGGCAGGCAGTTTAATATACATTTCACATAATTGAAGTATGACGGCAATAGTTAACAAAAGCTCCAATATAGCAATCTCATGCTTATCTTGTAAATAAAACAAAAGAGTAGCCTGACCTCAATCTGGACATAATGATGCACCAATACTGTATTTATTATTATTCAATAGCTGCTTGAGTTTGCCTAGTCACTGACGCTCAAGCGGTAGCTGTAGCGACTTTGAGGCGTCAGGTCGAGTGTTCGCGCCCCGTCATGGGCTGAGGTTAGCAAGGGCATGCACTCAGGGTATAGATTACATATGCTAAAACAAGTCCTTCACGAGAAGGCAACCGTCCTAGCCCTTGGTAGAAAAGGGAGCCCGTCACTTAAAAGTTGGATTGACGACTACAATGTCTTTAATATAGGTAAACAAATCGGTCATCTCGTAATCAGTATTTCGCCTCATCACAAGTGTATACAGAAAGTTATATAGAAGAGACTGCCTGAGTTCAGATTATAATTTTTGTCCGCATCCATAAGTCTTTGTCCAATTTGGGTTATTTAGTTATAACTTATTTTTTCCTTTCTTTGTATTACCCTTTGACATCTTTTCTCTTTCTCCTCTTTTTTTCTTCATATATATATATATATATATATATATATATATATATATATATATATATATATATATATATATATATATATATATATATATATATATTATCCGTGGCAAAATGTTAGCGTCCGCGACTCTGAGGCGGCAGGTCGAGGGTTCTCGCCCCGTCACGGACTGAGGTTAGTAAGGGCTTACACTTAGGGTAGCGATTACATCTGCCTAAACAAGTCCTTCGGAAGAAGGCAGCCGTCCTAGTCCTTAGCAGAGAAGGGAGTTTGTGACGTAAAAACTGAATCGATATATATATATATATATATATATATATATATATATATATATATATATATATATATATATATATATATATATATATATATATATATATATATATATATATATATATATATATATATTGCTTTCTGCCCATTTTTTTGTTTCGAATCAGTTTGCAGGACTTCTGTGAAGAAACATTTTGAAAGTATTAAAAAAAAATTAAACAGTAAAGATGAGAGGAACACAAAAAATTCATTTCTCGTAAACGGAAGAATACAAAAAAAAAAAAAGTCTGATACTTTGATTAAATTTATTTCGGATAGGCCAAGTTCCTACTTGGTTGCTGCTAGTTTTGAAGTTTCAAAAGTTATTGCCCAATAAGGCAAGGCACTCCGTGATGGGGAGTATATTAAAGAAGCATGGCTAGAATGTTTTCCTTTTCTTTTAGACATCTCAGAAAAGGATAAGATTATTCATTGCAGTAATAATTTGTCTGTGAATAGTAAAACAGTCAAGGATAGGATTCTTAAGCTGAAAAAAAATACAATGTCAGTTTTTTTTTCTATTTGTGTTGATGAAAGCACAGACATTACATCATCAGCTATATTAGCCATTTTTCCCGATTTTGTAGGGTTGACGAAGTATATGAAGAGATGCTTCACCTTGTAACTCTACCTGAGAGTACCACTGGGGTTGAAATATGTAAAGCAGTTATGAATGAATTGTCTATTCGACAAACTGACATTTCAAAAGTAATATCTGTCACAACAGATTGTGCACCTAGCATGATTGGTAAGGATGCAGGATTTGTAAATCAGTTTGCAAAACATGCAGGTTTTCATTGCATCATACATGAGAAGGCTTTATGTGTAAAAGCTGGTCTAAAGGAACTTCATGAAGTGATTTAGACAGTCACCAAGTTTTAATTACATTTCTGCGTGTGCTCTAAATAAAAGACAATTTCAGAATTTACTGAATGAGGTGGATACAGTGTTACAAAGGCCAAACAATGTACAACAGTATTCGTTGGTTTAGTCGAGGTTTGTTCTCAAGTGAATCTCTTTCTGACTGTTTACTGGCAGGAACTGCTGTGGGTGGACATCACAGTGGGGGGTTGGGGCTTGTCCTGGCTGACGAATACCCATTGTAAAATGGAAATAAAGCTTATAATAAAGTTTATATATGATCAACATGTGTTGTATAAAGAAATGCTTGACATCGTGTGGGTTTGTAAAGTGAAGTTTTTTGCAGATTTTTGTGAACACTGAAATTATTTGAACAATAAATTACTAGGCTCTGGTAAGACACTAGATGTTATATTTGATTACATAAAGGCATTTGAAATGAAACTAGAATATTCAAGAGGGATGTAAACAGCGGGAGATTAGATATTTTCCACCCACGAATGGGTAGAATGAGTCATAGAGGACCCATAGGGTGGTTGCCAACCGGCACAGGCCCCAAACCCCCACTGTGGTGCCCAGCCACAGCAGTAACCTCCCCAGTAAACAGCTTAAACTCTCTTGCCTGGACGAGGCGCGATCCGTTGACCTCGCGAATGCAAGGCCAGCGCGTTACCACTGATATATATATATATATATATATATATATATATATATATATATATATATATATATATATATATATATATATATATATATATATATATATATATATATATATATATATATATATATATATATATATATATATATTTTCCCAATACCACCTACAATCAACAAAATCTTACCCCACCTGCGGGCCACAAGGTCCGCTCACCCTCAAGGGAGAACATCAAAGAAAAAAAAAATATTTTCCAAACCTAAAGAGATACATCAGTAATATTCCACAGATGACAGAAAAGACCACAAATGTTTTCAAGAGCTATTTTTAATCATCATTGAGTAGAGAGTTGAGCAGTTCAATGC
Organism: Halocaridina rubra; assembly: GCA_037179515.1. Taxonomy (NCBI): domain Eukaryota; kingdom Metazoa; phylum Arthropoda; class Malacostraca; order Decapoda; family Atyidae; genus Halocaridina; species Halocaridina rubra. Next base: position 33,857 of record JAXCGZ010015597.1, on the reverse strand, counting down.
AAGATTTGCTAGGTTCAGAGAATTACAAGAGACTGCAAAATTCATCGAGTTTCCAGACAGAATAAAACTGGATGAACTAAATTTGCAGTTATTTTCATGGATAAACATGGATGCTTTTGTAATTCAGATGACTGAATTTCAAAGTAGCTCAATTTAGAAGCAAAAAATGTGTTGACTTAAGAGCCGACTTGGAAAATTTTGAAAAGGATCAATTGGAAAGGGGACTAACAGAGAGAAATGCGGAGAACGACGTATTAAGGACTTGGAATACTATCCAAGAAAACAAATTTCTGTTTAAAAAGCTTGCAACAGCATTACCCACTATTATCTCATCCACAAATTCTTGTGAATCATTTTTCTCCGTGATGAACTTTGTTAAGTCTCGTAATGTCACAATCATAAAAAAAAAGTAGGGGTAACCTTACGGATGCAACAAGTAACGCATATGCATATCTCTCAAGATTACAAAATATAAACCTGATATAAATCACCTGTCATCAGTGATGCAGCAGCAAAAATCACACTTATGGTAAATAAATAAATGGTCCAACTCTTACAGTATTCCCTTATTTTCCCGCGTTGGTGTAATTTTGTTTTATTATATCTATAGGTCCTCCCAATAATTAAAGACACCCAATAGTAACATTTTCCAGAATATATCGGTTGGCACGTGAGAAAATTTTGTATCAAAGATTTGGCTGATATTGGCACCCAGACTTATGAAAGTTGCCCACCCAGTGTCCTATACCTTTTCCAGCATTTGTCTCTCCACTCCTCAGCTCTCTTACACTCATATATTGAACCCTTTCCCTCTGGCATGAGTAACTTCTATTTTGGTGGAAGATATGCAACAATTTACCATCTTCCCATATTCCTCACAAAAGATGTCGTACATTTCTTGTACAGATTTATTGTTCAAGTCCTCCTGTCAATAAGTGCAAAAAGCAATTGATTTTTTATGAACTACCCAAGTCACTATTCGTTTGCCTTTTCTTCAGAAAAATTACCTGCTTTCTTATATATGTTTATTTTTGTTTTTCACTCTTTATGTTTCTGAGTTTGCATTTTCTTCGTTGAAGTTGAGTCATTAACTGTGATTTATGTATATTGCATATGAATGAATATGGGGACCTGGAACATTTAAGACGTCTGTTTATATTTGTATGCGGATTGTCATGGATGTTCATCCCTCATATACAATAGTTAGAATAGGGTCCTTACTAGAGTAAATATGCAGGTTGTTCATCATCATACGCAGATTTACCCAAGCGAAGCAAGCTGGTTTGATAACCGGTAATAAAAAAAAAAATATTATTAAAAGAACCAAAGAATTAAGATTCTATAGGAAAGATAATTG
>JAXCGZ010015597.1:12500-30000 GCA_037179515.1 Halocaridina rubra | reverse complement strand
ACTCTAATTACTAAGGCAAACTTATAACGAGCTCAGGATACACTACAATGTGTTCCAGTTTCTCTAATTTCCACCACCTCCCTCCATGATCTGACCCAGCCCATATCTTAACAGGTCAATACCTTGGGCAAGCTACCACTCCCAACTCCATTCTTTGCCCTCGTCCTTCTAACTACAATTTCTTAATGACTAATGGAACTTCATATAGTAAAACATATGCTGACTTATGAATAGTCGCTCCAAATACATTTATGTATTTCTTGAAGTGTTCACTTACATGAAGTTCTCAAGTACTTGGCTTATAACATCAAAGGTCAATTGAGCAAAGTTGAAAAAGATATATTTTAGACACTAGTCAGTTGGCAGCCGTCCTAGCCCTTAGTAGAAAAGGGAGTTCGTGACGTAAAACCGAATCCATCCATTCAGTGGAAAGGAAAATGTGCCTTTAAGAGGAAGGTAAGTCGTAAAATCATAATTACTTTTGGCTTAAGTGCCCTGAAAACCCACTTGATAAGACATTATGTGAAAGTCCGTGAAGATCTATATACAGATCAGCTAAGCAGACCTTAAATAAATGGTTGTTCATCTTAAAAATCTGGTAAACCGTTTGTTGCGCATATATGCCTGGCTTAAAAGATGCAAGTTTAGGCTCAACCAATAGCGCGCAACAGCTATAACGGTTAATACAGCTCACATTCACCTATCACATATTCCATATCACAATATGGAATGATATTAGTAGTCACCGTGGCTCAACCGATAGCGTCCGCGACTCTGAGGCGTCAGGTCGAGGGCTCGCGCCCCGTCACGGTCTGAGGTTAGCAAGGGCATGCACTCAGGGTAAGGATTACATCTGCCAAAACAAGTCCTTCGCAAGAAGGCAACCGTCCTAGCCCTTGGTTGAAAAGGGAGTCCGTGACGTAAAACCGGAACAATATGGAATGAAATTCCAGCGCTTGTTAAAAGATGCATCCTCCTTCACTATTTTAGAGGCAATCCTGCTATATGTCTTTTAGATAGAGATGCTGTTATTTGTAAAAATATATTACAAACAAGCTTAAATGAAACTTATTTAACAATTTGTTTTCAATACTTTACCCCCTGAAGAAGGGGGGTAAAAATACTTCCTCCATGTTCCCCAGCGTGTCGTAAAAGTCGACTAAATTGGGCAGGGCGAGGGGACTGGGAATCCAGTCCTCTGTATTTTTCTTCCCGCAAATAGTCAAGGTATTTTGCTTTGACTCAGTCACCCCCCTTATAAAGGGGAATATGGCTATTGTATATAGATATTGTTCCTGTTTTACGTCACGGACTCCCTTTTCAACCAAGGGCTAGAACGGTTGCCTTCTTGCGAAGGATTTGTTTTGGCAGATGTAATCGTTTCCCCGAGTGCATGCCCTTGCTATGTATATAGATAAATAGCTTTCAATACTTTGCAACTTTTTTTTTTCCTTTTCAGTATCCATATTGTGATATTTGCTAAAATATTTAATATCTCTGTACCGTTTAAGCATCTGATTTAACCTGTGAAAATGAGATAATCTATATTATTGTTATTGTTGTTGTTGTTGTTATTATTATTATTATTATTATTATTATTATTATTATTATTATTATTATTATTATTATTATTATTATTATTATTATTAAGCAGCTTTTCGTTCGATCAACGACGTTAAGCCCCTTTGGGTCTATCTAGTCTGTATATAAATGGTTCTCCACCAGGGAACGGAAAGTGCTGTTGGCATAATTGAGAACCGCCTCAACGGTAGAGTGCTAGATTCGGGAGGTGACGAACCCATGTTCAAACCCGCGGCGGGGCGTTAGGAAGGGCACCCGGTCTTAATTTCCTTGCCTCAATCAGCCTGTGTCCACCACCAAATGGGGACTAGTTGTGATACAGAAAGCGTAAAAAAGTTCATTATTATTATTATTTTTTTTCGGTTTTACGTCACGGACTCCCTTTTCAACCAAGGGATGGGACGGTTGCCTTCTTGCGAAGGAATTGTTTTGGCAGATGTAATCGTTACCCTGAGTGCATGCCCTTGCTAACCTCAGACCGTGACGGGGCGCGAACCCTCGACCTGATGCCTCAGAGTCGCGAACGCTACCGTTTGAGCCACGGTGACTACTATGCTACTTGTTCCGGTTTTACGTCACGGACTTCCTTTTCTACCAAGGGCTAAGACGCTTGCCTTCTTGCGAAGGACTTGTTTTGGCAGATGTAATCGTTACCCTGAGTGCATGCCCTTGCTAACCTCAGACCGAGACGGGGCTCAAACCCTCGACCTGACGCCTCAGAGTCGCGGACGCTACCGCTTGAGCCACGGTGACTATTATTATTATTATTATTATTATTATTATTATTATTATCATTATTATTATTATTATTATTATTATTATTATTATTATTATTATTATTATTATTATTATTATTATTATTATTATTAGCATTAGTATTATTATTATTATTATTAGCATTAGTATTATTATTTTTATTATTATTATTATTATTATCATTATTATTATTATTATTATTATGGTGAAGGTGATGATGATAGTTATTATAGTACATTACTAATTCTACAGTTTTTGATATTTCAAGTATTGCTCTCTCTACATACATATTTTGCCTTTTCAATGTCAGAAGAGTGCCTTCGATATATCTAGGGAAGATATATTTTTATCTTGAAGGACGCATTCGGTTTTACGTCACGCACTCCCTATTCTACTAAGGGCTAGGACAGTTGCCTTCTTACGAAGGACTTGTTTTGGCAGATGTAATCGTTACCCTGAATGTATGCCCTTACTAACCTCAGTCCGTGACGGGGCGCGAACCCTCGACCTGCCGCCTCTTGAAGCATCCCTCTAAAATATTTTCATTCATCCTTACCTTATCGAGACTATCTGATAAGTTTTCTTTCATTTGCATAACTTTCATTCTCTCCCTTTTTTTTCTTTATTCCTTTTGAAACCTAATAATCCTATGAAACCCTATTGAATCTTTCTAGTAAGATTCCGTTCACTGAAGTCTTATCGAAACCTGTCCAATAAGTTTTCGGTTCTTTTCATAGTTCCAATCACTCCCACATTCACTATAAAACATTTTAGCGTATTCCAAAAGTATCGAAGCTTTTCATAAGTTTTCGTCGATTTTCAGTTTTAATATCGTTTCTTTTGAATCCTTATAATTCAAACTTTCCATGTCCAATCCTTTTCCAGGATTTTTTTTTTTATTTTCATAACTATCATCGTCTCATTCATCCCTCTTGCCAAATCATGATTAATGCCAGCCTCATCGAAGCTTTATCAATGACCTTTGCATTCATTTCCGTATATTTTGGAAATCTGTCGCTTAAGGCGTTTCATATATTCTTTAAAAGGTAGTTTAAGTATATTGCAAAATTTGTATTATTTTGACCTTTATTTTATTTATTTTTTATTGTTTTTTTTTTTTGGTATTCTGTAAGAAATTATATTTTAGTATTAAACAAAAGCAAATATAAATTCAGCATATATTTTTTTTTGAGGGAGAGGAAAATATAATCAGTGGAACTGCAATATTGCATGCAAGCATAAATTGCAAGGGAACCTGCGTTGATTGATTGCATGTTGAGGAACGCATCCATTGTCCCCAATATTTAGGCTTCCAGAAAACCGACATTATAAAAATTTATATATATATATATATATATATATATATATATATATATATATATATATATATATATATATATATATATATATATATAATGCGTGCGTGTGCATTCATGTGTGTGGTTGTTTTTCCCGCTTAAGTGACACTATTAATGCCCATTCGAATAGAGGTGGACACAAGCAGGTTAGAGTTGGAGAATAAAGTCTGGATACCCTTCCTAGCGCCCCACGATGGGCTTTCTCACAGGTTTATTACTTTCGAAGCCTAGCGCATTAACCACTGCGCTACTGCGGTCTACATATATATATATATATATATATATATATATATATATATATATATATATATATATATATATATATATATATATAGAGAGAGAGAGATGAGAGTGTGTGAGGAGAGAGAGAGAGAGAGAGCCTTTCTTTTATTCATGATTGTGACCAAGACATTGGCTTTGCACCGTTGAGTATGGAAAACTTTTCCCAACTACTGAACTCGTTCTTTAAAACTTTCGCCTTTCTTCCATCTATGGATATTTTTCTTTTCTATATAAAATTCTTTTTCCGTTTCATTAATCCCTTTTTTATTATTTCTTCTCCTTTATCATTACAGTATATAGTATTTTAATTGTTTTATTACTTATTACTTTATTTACTAATTGTTTATTATAGTTATCAACTCAAAATGCATCGTCATTTCTTTTTACTTTATTTATTTATTTTTATTTGTTTTTTGTTTTTTGCTTTTCTCAACTATTCCTTTGTCGGTTTCCCCTTCCGTTGTGCATTTGCATTTATTTCACCCGATTGCATTTCCTTTTGCTTCGTTTTATTACATTGTTTACTTATTTTATCATTGAAAGTCTTTACATTTATTTATACTGTTCCCCTCTTCGTTTCATTTCATCTCTCTCTCTCTCTCTCTCTCTCTCTCTCTCTCTCTCTCTCTCTCTCTCTCTCTCTCTCTCTCTCTCTCTCTCTCTCTCTCTCTCTCTCTCTCTCTCTCTCTCTCTCTCTCTCTCTCTCTCCTTTTTTATTTTACGCTTCAATTTCAATGTAATGGTTTTGTTTCTTGTTATTGCGATTCTTTTCTCATCTTTAATTCTATTATTTCAGAAATAGATAATTAATTACTCGTCGAACTCCAAAATACATTATTCCAGCAATGACCAAAACCCGTTTAAATGCGTTCTAGAGGAGTATGCTAAGTTAACAGAGCCTAGCAGGTGAAGGAAGCCACTACCCTCTCCCAAAAGGAAATTATGCCAAGAGAGGCTGCATCCATTTTCTCTGTTGAGTTTGGGGGTTCCTACTTGGGAATCAAAATTAGGACGACTGAAAATCACATATTTGAACAGCTCATTCATTACCTGTTTATTCATTTTAATTATTTATTGGTTTGTTTATTTGTTTATTATTCAGTTTACTTATCTGCTTATTTATTTGTTTATGTACATATTTATTTCATTATGTATTATTCATTTATTTGTTATATTTTCCTCTATACATTCATATTTATATATTCATTCATTCATTCATTCATCTACTTTATTGATTTTAATTAGTTTTTAATTAGGAAAAAATAAAATTCATCTTTGCATATAAATACAAAGACTCCCAAATTACTTCCATATTATGTAAAATAGCGAGAGAGAGAAAAATATACGTTGACACTTAAGAGAAGTGAAGTGTCGAAAATGATATTCCTTAGCGTCACAAGATCATAAATGTCACATCTAAGTCTCCAGTTCCATGGGCTAGTATCCAAAAGTGTCAGATTTCTTTGAGTGAATTTTAAGAGCCAATTCCTCGCCTTTCGTGAGCTTTCCAGAGTCTAGATAATGAAGGGCATGACAAATGAAAGGAGACACTTTGGCTTCATTATGGAATCATTTATGAACTCTTAATGAAAGGTGAGACAGATCGTCCTGTCACTTTAGGAATTGGTAGGATTAGGAAGGTGGTGGAGGAGGAGGAGGAGGAGGAGGAGGAGGAGGAGGAGGAGAAGGGGGAGGAGGAGGAGGAGAAGGAGAAGGAGAAGGAGGAGAAGGAGGAAGAGGCAAGTATAAACTTAAAGAAGAGTGAAGATGTGTAGCTTTACTTGCGCTAAAAATAGAAGATAATTTGTGTGTAGTGTTGAATGTTTGAAAAGGAGAGAGAGAGAGAGAGAGAGAGAGAGAGAGAGAGAGAGAGAGAGAGAGAGAGAGAGAGAGAGAGAGAGAGAGAGAGAGAGAGAGAGGAGAGAGAGAGAGAGAGAGAGAGAGAGAGAAATATCTTTTCGAATTAAAACCATAAATCCTTGTATGTGTTAAGAAGGTGAACAATTGCCTCTGTTGCTTAAAAGAGAAATGGCAGGTCTACAGAGGACTGTCAGCACTTCTTATCAAAAAAAAAAATCAGTCAACATCTTTGACGTCCATTTCTTAGATGTGCTATCAAAAGACATCTAGAATACGAAAACTAAAATCGAGACTTTCTCATCCGATCTGCGTAAGGAAACTAACGCTAAAATATTGATTTGGACTAAAAAAAATGTTGTTACGACTAAAATTGTCCATGAGCTCCTCTTCACCGCAAGCACTCAGCTTCATGAGTAGCAGGGTTCCGGTTTTACGTCACGGAGTCCCTTTTTCTACCAAGGGCTAGGACGGTGGCCTTCTTGCGAAGACTTGTTTTGACAGATGTAATCGTTACTCTGAGTGCATCCTTTTGCTAACCTCAGACCGTGACGGGGCGCGAACCCTCGACCTGACGCCTCAGAGTCGCGGACACTACCGTGCTTCTCTTCACCACAAGCACTCAGCTTCCTGAGTAGCAGGGTATGGAATTAATTAATTGATGTTATAAAAAGACAGTGTTGTAGAAAAAAATAAATCACTAGCATTGGATTTTGCGAATAGAACTTAGGATTGTGTTATGCTTGTATGATCTCGGTGTTGCTACAAGTAAAAGAAATATCGATATAAACAATGAATTTAATGAACAAGACATACTGTAGTATCATCTAATGCTGTCTTAAGCGGGAGTTGCAACAAAGAAAGGAAGCTTATATATGTGTTTATGTGTGTGAGTGTTTTATTAATGTACTGAACATATTCTTATGCAAGTTGGCATATAACTATATATAACTATATATAACTATAACTATATATATATATATATATATATATATATATATATATATATATATATATATATATATATATATATATATATATATAATATATATATATATATGATTGATTCGGTTTTACGTCTCGAACTCCCTTTTCTACTAAGGGCTAGGACGGTTGCCTTCTTGCGAAGGACTTGTTTTGGCAAATGTAATCGTTACCCTGAGTGTATGTCCTTACTAACCTCGGCCCGTGACGGGGCGCGAACCCCCGACCTGCAGACACAGAGTCGCGGACGCTACCATTTAACCACGGAGACTATATATATATATATATATATATATATATATATATATATATATATATATATATATATATATATATATATATATATATATATATATATATATATATATATATATATATATATTGTCCCCGTGGGTGCGGAGCTTCCCTACCATCATATATTTCCAAGAGGGTTGCATTTACCAGTGCTCCTTCACTTGCCGGACGATGGAGGCATGAAGCCTTCGAAAGCTCGCACTTCAAGGCTTCAGGAAACTTGTGTCAAAGAATCATTTCTGGGCGAGAAGAGTGTTACTCTTCAACTGGGACATTCGATGCATGATGTTTCTTCAAGACCTTGATATATCTTGCAGTTTTCTCCGATGCCTTCCATTGACACTAAATGTAAGAAGATTCCCTTACTTCCATTCATATCTACAGATTCCTCGGACAGGCACCGAGGATCAACAAATATCAAGCACTGGTTTTTGAAGACTTCCTTACGGAGAAAATTATTTTGTCCCCGTGGAAGCTGAGCTTCCCTACCATCATATTTTTCCAAAAGGGTTCCATTTACCAATGCTTCTTCACTTGCCGGACGATGGAGGCATGAAGCCTTCGAAAGTTCGCACTTGAAGTCTTCAGGAAACTTGTGTCAAAGAACCATTTCTGGGCGAGAAGACCTTTATATATTTTGCAGTTTTCTCCGATGCCTTTCATAGATATATAATTACCTCAACAGAAGATGCTTCTCTCTGTTCTGTCTTCATCGTTTATATCAAAACATAGTAGATCTTCAAGATATAAGATGTACGATGATTCTCTTTCTCGGCTCCATATAACCAGATTCCTCGGAAGAGCACAGAGGAATGAATATATAAGCTGAAGACACTCTTGGAAGAAATTATCGTCTTCTCTGGAAGCGAAAGTAGCACTTCATAATCATCGTCTTTTCCGAGAAAGATCCTATTCGTCAGAGTTTGTTTAACCTCCGGACTATAGACGGTTGCAACCTACGAGAATTCACACACCAAGAAACTCGTCTTCAAGAAAGCTAAATCGTACCTGCTCTCCAACGTGGATATTGGGAAAATAGTATTTGATTGATGTGTGTAAAATTTGCAAGGGAGGCCGCGGCGGGGCCTGCCCTCCGCCCGGAGGCCGCGGCGGGGCCTGCCCTCCGCCCGGAGGCCGCGGCGGGGCCTGCCCTCCTCCCGGAGGCCGCGGCGGGGCCTGCCCTCCTCCCGGAGGCCGCGGCGGAGGCCTGCCCTCCTCCCGGAGGCCGCGGCGGAGGCCTGCCCTCCTCACGGAGTACGCGGCGGAGGCCTGCCCTCCTCCCGGAGGCCGCGGCGGGGGCCTGCCCTCCTCCCGGAGGCCGCGGCGGGGGCCTGCCCTCCGCCCGGAGGCCGCGGCGGGGGCCTGCCCTCCTCCCGGAGGCCGCGGCGGAGGCCTGCCCTCCTCACGGAGTACGCGGCGGAGGCCTGCCCTCCTCCCGGAGGCCGCGGCGGGGGCCTGCCCTCCTCCCGGAGGCCGCGGCGGGGGCCTGCCCTCCGCCCGGAGGCCGCGGCGGGGGCCTGCCCTCCTCCCGGAGGCCGCGGCGGGGGCCTGCCCTCCTCCCGGAGGCCGCGGCGGGGGCCTGCCCTCCTCCCGGAGGCCGCGGCGGGGGCCTGCCCTCCTCCCGGAGGCCGCGGCGGGGGCCTGCCCTCCTCCCGGAGGCCGCGGCGGGGGCCTGCCCTCCACCCGGAGGCCGCGGCGGGGGCCTGCCCTCCTCCCGGAGGCCGCGGAGGGGGCCTGCCCTCCTCCCGGAGGCCGCGGCGGGGGCCTGCCCTCCTCCCGGAGGCCGCGGCGGGGGCCTGCCCTCCTCCCGGAGGCCGCGGCGGGGGCCTGCCCTCCTCCCGGAGGCCGCGGCGGGGGCCTGCCCTCCTCCCGGAGGCCGCGGCGGGGGCCTGCCCTCCTCCCGGAGGCCGCGGCGGGGGCCTGCCCTCCTCCCGGAGGCCGCGGCGGGGGCCTGCCCTCCTCCCGGAGGCCGCGGCGGGGGCCTGCCCTCCTCCCGGAGGCCGCGGCGGGGGCCTGCCCTCCTCCCGGAGGCCGCGGCGGGGGCCTGCCCTCCTCCCGGAGGCCGCGGCGGGGGCCTGCCCTCCTCCCGGAGGCCGCGGCGGGGGCCTGCCCTCCTCCCGGAGGCCGCGGCGGGGGCCTGCCCTCCTCCCGGAGGCCGCGGCGGGGGCCTGCCCTCCTCCCGGAGGCCGCGGCGGGGGCCTGCCCTCCTCCCGGAGGCCGCGGCGGGGGCCTGCCCTCCTCCCGGAGGCCGCGGCGGGGGCCTGCCCTCCTCCCGGAGGCCGCGGCGGGGGCCTGCCCTCCTCCCGGAGGCCGCGGCGGGGGCCTGCCCTCCTCCCGGAGGCCGCGGCGGGGGCCTGCCCTCCTCCCGGAGGCCGCGGCGGGGGCCTGCCCTCCTCCCGGAGGCCGCGGCGGGGGCCTGCCCTCCTCCCGGAGGCCGCGGCGGGGGCCTGCCCTCCTCCCGGAGGCCGCGGCGGGGGCCTGCCCTCCTCCCGGAGGCCGCGGCGGGGGCCTGCCCTCCTCCCGGAGGCCGCGGCGGGGGCCTGCCCTCCTCCCGGAGGCCGCGGCGGGGGCCTGCCCTCCTCCCGGAGGCCGCGGCGGGGGCCTGCCCTCCTCCCGGAGGCCGCGGCGGGGGCCTGCCCTCCTCCCGGAGGCCGCGGCGGGGGCCTGCCCTCCGCCCGGAGGCCGCGGCGGGGGCCTGCCCTCCGCCCGGAGGCCGCGGCGGGGGCCTGCCCTCCGCCCGGAGGCCGCGGCGGGGGCCTGCCCTCCGCCCGGAGGCCGCGGCGGGGGCCTGCCCTCCGCCCGGAGGCCGCGGCGGGGGGCCTGCCCTCCGCCCGGAGGCCGCGGCGGGGGGCCTGCCCTCCGCCCGGAGGCCGCGGCGGGGGGCCTGCCCTCCGCCCGGAGGCCGCGGCGGGGGGCCTGCCCTCCGCCCGGAGGCCGCGGCGGGGGGCCTGCCCTCCGCCCGGAGGCCGCGGCGGGGGGCCTGCCCTCCGCCCGGAGGCCGCGGCGGGGGGCCTGCCCTCCGCCCGGAGGCCGCGGCGGGGGGCCTGCCCTCCGCCCGGAGGCCGCGGCGGGGGGCCTGCCCTCCGCCCGGAGGCCGCGGCGGGGGGCCTGCCCTCCGCCCGGAGGCCGCGGCGGGGGGCCTGCCCTCCGCCCGGAGGCCGCGGCGGGGGGCCTGCCCTCCGCCCGGAGGCCGCGGCGGGGGGCCTGCCCTCCGCCCGGAGGCCGCGGCGGGGGGCCTGCCCTCCGCCCGGAGGCCGCGGCGGGGGGCCTGCCCTCCGCCCGGAGGCCGCGGCGGGGGGCCTGCCCTCCGCCCGGAGGCCGCGGCGGGGGGCCTGCCCTCCGCCCGGAGGCCGCGGCGGGGGGCCTGCCCTCCGCCCGGAGGCCGCGGCGGGGGGCCTGCCCTCCGCCCGGAGGCCGCGGCGGGGGGCCTGCCCTCCGCCCGGAGGCCGCGGCGGGGGGCCTGCCCTCCGCCCGGAGGCCGCGGCGGGGGGCCTGCCCTCCGCCCGGAGGCCGCGGCGGGGGGCCTGCCCTCCGCCCGGAGGCCGCGGCGGGGGGCCTGCCCTCCGCCCGGAGGCCGCGGCGGGGGGCCTGCCCTCCGCCCGGAGGCCGCGGCGGGGGGCCTGCCCTCCGCCCGGAGGCCGCGGCGGGGGGCCTGCCCTCCGCCCGGAGGCCGCGGCGGGGGGCCTGCCCTCCGCCCGGAGGCCGCGGCGGGGGGCCTGCCCTCCGCCCGGAGGCCGCGGCGGGGGGCCTGCCCTCCGCCCGGAGGCCGCGGCGGGGGGCCTGCCCTCCGCCCGGAGGCCGCGGCGGGGGGCCTGCCCTCCGCCCGGAGGCCGCGGCGGGGGGCCTGCCCTCCGCCCGGAGGCCGCGGCGGGGGGCCTGCCCTCCGCCCGGAGGCCGCGGCGGGGGGCCTGCCCTCCGCCCGGAGGCCGCGGCGGGGGGCCTGCCCTCCGCCCGGAGGCCGCGGCGGGGGGCCTGCCCTCCGCCCGGAGGCCGCGGCGGGGGGCCTGCCCTCCGCCCGGAGGCCGCGGCGGGGGGCCTGCCCTCCGCCCGGAGGCCGCGGCGGGGGGCCTGCCCTCCGCCCGGAGGCCGCGGCGGGGGGCCTGCCCTCCGCCCGGAGGCCGCGGCGGGGGGCCTGCCCTCCGCCCGGAGGCCGCGGCGGGGGGCCTGCCCTCCGCCCGGAGGCCGCGGCGGGGGGCCTGCCCTCCTCCCGGAGGCCGCGGCGGGGGGCCTGCCCTCCGCCCGGAGGCCGCGGCGGGGGGCCTGCCCTCCGCCCGGAGGCCGCGGCGGGGGGCCTGCCCTCCGCCCGGAGGCCGCGGCGGGGGGCCTGCCCTCCGCCCGGAGGCCGCGGCGGGGGGCCTGCCCTCCGCCCGGAGGCCGCGGCGGGGGCCTGCCCTCCGCCCGGAGGCCGCGGCGGGGGCCTGCCCTCCGCCCGGAGGCCGCGGCGGGGGCCTGCCCTCCGCCCGGAGGCCGCGGCGGGGGCCTGCCCTCCGCCCGGAGGCCGCGGCGGGGGCCTGCCCTTTGCCCGGAGGCCGCGGCGGGGGCCTGCCCTTTGCCCGGAGGCCGCGGCGGGGGCCTGCCCTCCACCCGGAGGCCGCGGCGGGGGCCTGCCCTCCGCCCGGAGGCCGCGGCGGGGGCCTGCCCTCCGCCCGGAGGCCGAGGCGGGGGCCTGCCCTCCGCCCGGAGGCCGCGGCGGGGGCCTGCCCTCCGCCCGGAGGCCGCGGCGGGGCCTGCCCTCCGCCCGGAGGCCGCGGCGGGGGGCCTGCCCTCCTCCCGGAGGCCGCGGCGGCGCCTGCCCTCCTCCCGGAGGCCGCAGCGGGGCCTGCCCTCCTCCCGGAGGCCGCGGCGGCGCCTGCCCTCCTCCCGGAGGCCGCAGCGGGGCCTGCCCTCCTCCCGGAGGCCGCCGCCGGGCTTGACCCCCTCCCGGAGGGCGCCGACGGGCTTGTCCCCTTCCCGGAGGGTGCCGCCGGGCTTGTCCCCCTCCCGGAGCACCGCCAACCTTGCCCCAACCTGGAGGGTGCCACCGGGCTTGCCGGCTCCCGGAGGGCGCCGCCTGGGTTGCCCTCTCTCGGAGGGCCCAACCAGGCTTACCCCTCCCGGGCTTGCCCCCCTCTCAGCGAGCACCCCAGGGTGTCCTCCCCTCCTGGAGGGCACCGCCGGGCTTATCCCGCTCTCGGCGAGTGCCGCCGGGCTTGCCCCCTCCTGAAGGGCCCAACCGGGCGTACCCCCTCCCGGAAGGCACCGCCGGGCTTGCCTCCACCCGGAGGGCACCACCGGGCTTGCCCCCCTTCCGGAGTCCACCACCGGACTAGCCCCCCTCTAAGCGGGCACCCCAGGGCGTGCCCCCATCCTGGAGGGTGCCGCCGGGCTTGCCACCCTCCCGGAGGATGCCCCTGAGTTTGCCCCCCTCCTGGAGGGCGCCGCTGGGCTTTCTCTCCTTCCGGAGGGTGCCGCTGGGCTTTACCCCTCCCTGAGGTTGCCTCCAGGCTTGCCTCCCTCCCGGAGGACACCGCCTGGCTTGCCCCCTCCTAGAGGGAGCCGCCGGGCTTGTCCCCTTCCTGGAGGGCACCGCCGGGCTTGTCTCCTTCCCGGAGGGCACCACCAGGCTTGTCCCCTTCCCGGAGGGCACCGCCAACCTTGCCCCCTCCTGGAGCACCGCCAACCATGCCCCAACCAGGAGGGCGCTGCCAGCCGTGCCGCGGGGTTGTCCCCTCTCGGAGTGCCCAAACGGGCTTACCCCTCCCGGGCTTGCCCCCCAATCAGTGAGCACCCAAGGGCGTCCTCCCTTCCCGGAGGGCGCCGCCGGGCTTATCCCCCTCTCGGCGAGCGCCGCCGTGCTTGCCCCCTCCTGAAGGGCCCAACCGGGCGTACCCTCTCCCGGAAGGCACCACCGGGCTTGCCCCCACCCGGAGGGCGCCACCGGGCTTGCCTCCCTCCTGGAGGGCGCCTTCGGGCTTGCCCCATCCTGGAAGGCGCCACCGGGCTTGCCCCCTCCCGAAGGGCCCAACCAGGCTTACCCCCTCCTGGAGGGCACTCCGGGCTTGCCCCCCTACCGGAGGCCACCGCCGGGCTAGCCCCCCTCTAGGCGGGCACCCCAGGGTGTGCCCCCTTCCTGGAGGGTGCCGCCGGGCTTGCCAACTTCCCGGAGGATGCCCCTGAGTTTGCCTCCCTACTGGAGGGCCCCGTTGGGCTTTCTCCCCTTCCGGAGGGTGCCGCTGGGCTTGATCCCTCCCTGAGGTCGCCTCCAGGTTTGCCCCCCTCCCGGAGGACGCCGCCGGGCTTGCCCCCTCCTGGAGGGAGCCGCCAGGCTTGCCCCCCTCCCGGAGGGCACTGCCGGGCTTGCCCCCTCCCGGAGCACAGCCAACCTTGCCCCAACCAGGAGGGCGCCACCGGCCTTGCCGGGTCCCGGAGGGCGCCGCCGGGGTTGCCCCCTCCCGGAGGGCACCGCCGGGCTTTCCTCCCTCTCGGCAGGCACCCCAGGGCGTCCTCCCCTCCCGGTGGGCGCCACCGGGCTTATTCCCCTCTCGGTGAGCGCCGCCGGGCTTGCCCCCTAACGAAGGGCCCAACTGGGCTTACCCCCTCCCGGAAGGCACCACCGGGCTTGCCCCCTCCCGGAGGGTACCACCGGGCTTGCTCCCTCTAGGTTGGCACCCCAAGGCGTCCCCCCCTCCCGGAGGGCGCCGCCGAGCTTATCCCCCTCTCGGCGAGCGCCGCTTGGCTTGCCCCCTCCTGGAGGACGCCGCCGGGCTTGCCCCCTCCCAGAGGACACCGTCAGGCTTGCCCCCTCTCGGAGGGCACTGCCGGGCTTGCCCCCACCCGGAGGGCGCCACCGGGCTTGCCTCCCTCCCGGAGGGCGCTGCCGGACTTGCCCCCTCCCGGAAGGCGCCACTGGGCTTGCCTTCTCCCGAAGGGCCCAACCAGGCTTACCCCCTCCCGGAGGGCACCTCTGGGCTTGCCCCCCTCCCGGAGGACACCGCCGGGCTTGCCTCCCTCTAAGCGGGCACTCCAGGGCGTGCCCCCCTCCCGGAGGGCGCCGTCAGGCTTGCCCCCCTCCCGGAGGGAAGGTGATTTTGAGGGTTGGTGAGGAGGTACTTGGAAAGTCATCAGGAAGGAAATCCCCAAAAGATAAAGAGTCATGATGGTGGAATGAGGAAGGGCAAGGATGGGTGAAGAACAAGAAAGAAGCTAAGAAAATGGCAGATTTATCAGGCCTGGAGCAAGGTATAGAAGAGTACAAGATGGCAAAGAAGGAGGCAAGGAGAGCAGTAGCAAAAGCAAAGGCAGAGAAATTGAATGAAGTCTATGAAGAGTTGGAAACACCAAAAGGAGAGAAGAAAATATTGCGAGTTACCAAGGCCCGAGATGCTGCATCCAAGGACTTCACCCAAGTAAGACAAATAAAAGATAACTATGGAGTAGTTCTAGCAGAAGAGGATGAACCAAAAAGCAGATGGGAAACTTATTTTGAAAGAATACTAAATGAAGAGAATCCAAGAGCAGTATATGAAGATGGACTTCCAAATTAAGCAGTTACAACAACAGTGACTAGAAGAGTGGTAGAGTGGGCAGTAAGGAAAATGAAAAATGGAAAGGCAGCAGGACCTGATAAGATGCCAGTGGAGGTATGGAAGAGTCTTGAAGAGGAAGGCATAGATACCTTGTGGGACTTAATGCATAAGATCTTTAGTCAGTAAAAGATGCAAGAGGAGAGGAGAGGAAGCCTAATCATTTCAATCTATAAAGGGAAGGGAGACATTCAGGAGTGTGGAAACTATAGAGGTATAAAGTTGTTAAGTCATATTATGAAGATATGGGAGAAGATCATAGAGAGAAGACTCAGAGAGGTAACGACAATTGGGGATGAACAGTTTGGCTTCATGCCTGGAAGAGGGACAGTGGATGCCATATTTGCCTTGAGACAAATGATGGAAAAGCATTGGGAGAAACAGAAAGGACTGCATATGGTCTTTATTGACCTGGAAAAGGCATAAGATCGAGTACCATGTCAAGAGGTGTGTAGGTGTAATAGAGAAAAGGGAGTCCTCGAGAAATATGTAAGAATCATCCAAGATATGTATGAGAGGGCAGAGGCAAATGTTAAGAGCAGTGTGGGCTTGACAAAAAGTCTCTCTGTAAATGTTGGTCTGCATCAAGGGTCTGCTTTGAGTCCATATCTATTTGATCTGGTCTTGGATGTAGTAACCCTGGGTATTAGAGATCAGTCACCATAGTGTATGCTCTTTGCAGATTACATTGTACTGTGAAGCAACAGACAAGAGGTAGTGGAGGAGAAGCTTGAGGAGTGGAGAAGATTGATGGAGGATAGAGGACTGACAATCAGCAGGAAGAAGACAGAGTACTTGAGGTTGAAAGATGATGATGAGGAGGTCAATTTGCAGGGGGAGGTGTTGAAAAGAGTTGAAAAATTCAAGTAGTTGGGATCAACAGTAGCAGAGGATGGTGACCTAGAGTCAGAAATAACCCACAGAATACAAGCAGGATGGAAGAACTGGAAGAAAGTGTCTGGGGTACTGTGCGACAGGAGAATAGAGATTAAGTTGAGGGGTAAAGTGCATAAGACAGTTGTGAGACCTGCGATGATGTATGGAGCAGAGATATGGGCAATAAAGAAGACACAAGAGAAAAAATTGGATGTGGTAGAGATGAGGATGTTGAGATGGATGTGTGGGGTGACAAGATGCGATAAGATCAGAAACGAGGTAATTAGACATACCTCAGAAGTTAAAGACATATCAGATAAGATACAAGAAAGTAGACTAAGATGGTATGGTCATGTCGTTAGGAGGGATGAACAGTATGTTGGGAGGAGGGTGAAGGAAATGGATATACAGGGTAGGGGAGGGAGGGAGAGACCAAAGCGTAGGTGGATGGATTGCATCAATGACAACCTGAGGTCTAAAGGTTTGTTGGGTGATGAGGTATGGGAAAGGAACATATGGAGAACACTGGCCAGAATCATCGACCCCACATAAAAGTGGGAAAAGATGTAGACGAAGAAGAAGAAGAAGAAAATGAACAGAAGAAACAACTCACAAGATAACTTTGCTGGGAAATGATTCCTCGTCTTCTCTCTCTTTTCTTCTCCTCCTCCTACTCTTACCCTAGGAGACAAAGCCTCTTGTTTCTTCTTCCTTTCCTTAACCTACCAATTTCTTCTTTCTTTCCTCTTGCCTCCTTACCCAGACAGTAGGAGGAGGCAAGCCCAGCGGCGCCCTCCGGGAGGGGGGCAAACCCAGCGGCGCCCTACGGAAGGGGGGCAAGCCTAGCGGTGCCCTCCGGGAGGGGGGCAAACCCAGCGGCGCCCTCCGGGAGGGGGGCAAGCCAGGCGGCGCCCTCCGGGAGTGGGGCAAGCCTCGGGGCGCCCTCCGGGAGGGGGACAATTCCGGCGGTGCCCTCCGGGAGGGGAACAATCCCGGCGGTGCCCTCTGGGAGGGGGCCAGCCCGGAGGCGCCCTCCGGGGAGGGGGCCGGCCCGGCGGCGCCCTCCGGGAGGGGGCCAGCCCTGCGGCGCTTTCCGGTAGGGGGCCAGCCTGGTGGTGTCCTCCGGGAGGGGGCCAGCCCAGCAGTGCCCTCCAGTTCTTTTATTTTACAGAATAATTAAATAATTTAACCATGGCTTCCTTGCATCCCAAAGAAATAAATTCTCTGCCTGTAAGTGAACTTCAATAACTTAAGGTTTCACAGTTGTCTCTCCATGAAAAAGCTACACTTAAGAAAAGAAATCGTTCAATACCTGGTATTCAAATACCTCAGCCAGGAATAAACAGCAACTAGACATATATTCGTAGCTTCAGTTCTGAATGGTACCAACGGAAAAATTTGCTTTGCGGCTGTGTAGTAAAAAATTTATTGTTTTGCTTCCCGTGTTTGCTGTTTGGAGGCGATGTAACGTGGACAAGAGACGGTTTTAGAAATATAAACAAACTGAAAGAAAAAATTGAAAAACATGAGAAGCCAAAGAACCACGTTGAAAATGAAGTTTCACTGTCACTTTTAGGAAACGTGAATATTAAGGAGAAAGTTAGTGAGGTATACAGACTTTTAATCAATGAGCATAACATAAAGGTTAAAATGAACCATGCAATTTTATCCTAAATAATATACTGAATTATCTTTTGTGGAAACTTTGAAACTCCCTTACGTGGACATGATGAAAAAGACGATTTGGTAAATCCAGAGGCTATTTAGAGGTTTAATAAATTTTGCATATAAATTAGATCCAAATCTGAGAATCACTAAGAAACCAGTACGGACTTCAAAAGTGTTTCTGAGGCCATTCAAAATAAGATACTTGACTGCCTGCTACAAATATACCATGAGGAGATAAGGACAAAAATTAGAGTAGCATCCTTTGTAGCTGTCATGGCTGAT
>JAXCGZ010015597.1:5000-7500 GCA_037179515.1 Halocaridina rubra | reverse complement strand
GAATAGGAAAGTTCTCCGCTTCCAGAGAAGACGATAATTTTTTCCAAATGTAAGTCTTCAGCGACCAGTGTTTAAGGCTTTATTTTCCTCGGTGCTCTTCCGAGGAATCTGGTTATATGAAGCCGAGAAAAAAGAATTATCGTACATTTATTGAATGGTAATGACACCAGAAAGGACAGCAAACTTTACACAAGTATTGAAGTTATGCTATGTTTTGATATCAATGATGAAGACAGAGTAGAAAGAAGCATCTTCTGTTGAGGTAATTAGGTCTTTTCCAGAAATACTACTCGGATATAGGTTTTTCGAAGACTTGGTCTTCAGATGGGAGAGAGAGAGAGAGAGAGAGAGAGAAAGAGAGAGAGAGAGAGAGAGAGAGAGAGAGAGAGAGAGAGAGAGAGAGAGAGAGAGAGAGAGAGAGAGAGAGAGAGAGAGAGAGAGAGAGAGAGAGAGAGAGAGAGAGAGAGAGAGAGAGAGAGAGAGAGAGAGAGAGAGAGAGAGGAGAGAGAGAGTAATGCACCTTAGGATGAAATTTCGGAGTATTCACTTTAAGATAAGGAATTCAGGAATACACCTTAGTATAATACGTCAAGGGATGCATCTAAGTATGAAGAATTAAAGACAGACAGGAAGCCTATCATTAGACGCCTTAAGAGAAGGAATTCAAGTAAAACACCTTAGTAGGAACAGTCAAGGAATACATCAAAGTATGATGCATTGAAGGAATACACCTTAGGATGAGGAATTCTTTCATCAGACATATAAAAGGAATACCGCTTCGGATGATGAAGGCCCCATTAAGCATACAAAAGCAGGACACTAAACATACGAAATATATCCTCTGGGGAAAACAGATATAACAGCTTACTTCCTGGAATGGCTCAAGGCACGTCGACCCCCCCCCCAGGTATTTCCACAAATACGGCTTGGGGGTTAGAAGTATGAGGGACACTAAATAAACGGATATATATATATATATATATATATATATATATATATATATATATATATATATATATATATATATATATATATATATATATATATATATATATTTATATATGTATGTATGAGGGCCACGGTAGCCGAGTGATCTGAAAGCTCGATTCGGGGGTTGACAGTCCAGCAATCAAGCCCACCGTGAGGAGGTCCGAAGGGCATCCAGCTATCCTCTGTCAGTGAACACTCCCATATTAAGGACTAATAGCGAAATGTTTATATATTCACACGAATGCATATAATAATAATAATAATCATAATAATAATAATAATAATAATAATAATAATAATAATAATAATAATAATAATAATAATAATAATAATAATAATAATAATAATAATAATAATAATAAAAATAATAATATTCACTGCAATTATATTAATGATAATAAACAGATAGTGATAAAACAATGTGTGTGTGTGTGTGTGTGTGTGTGTGTGTGTTAGGGTAGTACAACTGCGTTCATCTCCTGTTTATTCTGGCCAGAATAAAAAAGGATAACTATGGAAAGGTTTATTAAATTAACTCTAACGATTGCAACGAGGTAAAAATAAATCGGAGATAGGACACTCGTCCCTAGAACAATCACCCATGAGAACAAATGGCCCCTAGAACAACTTCTCCTAAGTTGACCTAACCCAACCTAGCATCCTGGCATGAAATAATAATCTCTTCCCATTGAACTTATTTTCATTTAATATCTATTAATTATATGATATACAGTATTTTGCATTGAGTTACTGGATATTTCCCTCGGGCAACCATTCTAGGGGTAATTGTCCTAAGGTGTAACTGCCCGCACCACATGGCAATAATACCAGTAATAATAACTGTTGTAGTAACAATAATAGCAATAAATAAGGAGACTTGACCTCTTCCCTAAATTCCCTAAACCTATTACTAATGCTCACTGAAGGAGCCTCCCCCCCCCAATAACGACGTCAGAGTTCAAATTCCCCCCTTTCTTTAACAAGATAGAAGGAGAATTTGACCCATTCCCTTAACAAGTCATTTATGCTTAGTAGGGGGAACCCTACCCTTGCTATGACGTCAGAGACTTTTTCTCTTTCTCAGAGTTTGAGTTCATTTTTGTTTTTCCCCATTCAAGGTATTCCTTGTAAACCTCTTAAAATAATACCCCCAAAAGAAGAGTCGCTAATACTCATAAGAGGCCTTGAAGGTATTTAAAAACCTTTGTTTTATTTTATTTATACTTTCCTCTCATGCTGTGCATCTATTTTCTTAATTATATATAATGTAGTGTGTGTGTTTCCTTGTTCTAATTTTATAGTCTTTTCAATTTCGTTTTTATTTCTTTTTCTTTTGATCTTATCTATTTCTCCTTCGCTGTAAGTATGTATGTATGTATTTATGTATGTATGTATGTATGCATGTATGTACGTACGAACGCGCGCACGCACGTATGTATGGATGTATGTATGTATGTATGTATGTATGTATGTATGTATGTATGTATGTATGTATGTATGTATGTAAGTA